>JAGDYQ010000165.1:1102563-1273100 GCA_021962125.1 Bulinus truncatus
AGGTAACTATTATAACGGTAACTTTTACTTAAAAATAAGATTTTACATGAGAGCCAGTAGGGGTGTGCGGTGCCCCCTCCCTCACACACACACATACACACACACACACACACACACACCTGGGAATTTTTTTATTTTTAACACAAGCAAATCTAAATTTGATACTCGACACAGGCATCCTTGCCTTGCCTTTAATTCTAATTATTATTGTTGTTTTTTTTTTTTTAGAATTAATCCGTCTAGTCGTAACTAGACCATCATTTGAACTTAAAAGTATTGGCCTACATTCTGATTTAGCCGTCAACAATTTGAAACTATAAGACAAAAATCTAATTATAAAAAAGATGATATTTCTCGTTTGAAAAAAAAAAGGAAGAATTAAACTATTTATAACTATATTACGTTTTGCACTATTTGTTACACTTTTAGTTGACTTTACTTTGTGTGTGTGTATGTGTGTGTTACTGTGTCATCAAATTGAACACACGTGTAGATTCTGTAATAATGATTATAGGGGCGGGGTGGTGTGGGTGGTGGGGTGGGGGTCTTAATTAGACTAACTAAATGAATTAAAATATGTTACAATGTTGCTACACGGGACAAGCTTAAGAAAATTTAATTCTTTCAAAATTGAAAAGATTTAAACCAAAATAAATAAATAAATAAATCGTGGGTGAAATACAATATACTGAACTTGAATATATCTTCACATTAACTGATACATTAAAAAAAATAATAAAATAAATAAATAAACAATCTCTGTATCTAGATGGGCCCCCACCCCCGGGCTAATAATTTGATTTAAATTGTTTTTACTTTTTAGGGCATTTTATAAAAACTTTTTTTTTTGTTTAAAAAGTTTTTTTTTTGTTTTTAAAACATTTTATGTGTAAGTAAAACAAGTTGAATGAATTGCAGTGCAGCAGATTTTGGGTTAATAACACCTTATTAGGCCTGCCTCGAGCTAAATTTACCCATTACAACTGGGCCGCCGCAAATTTATGAGAAATCTGGCCACGTATATCAAACGAGAAACAATCCTAACAGACTTCTGGACCCTCGAGCAAACAATTGCCAACAACAACCACTTAAAAGAATAATAGTTTTAAAAAATCAATTATCATGGATCCCTATACTGATGGGATATCGTGTGCGCGTGAGTAATTGAGTAGCTATATCTCTTCTCCGTTCTTTTATTCCTTAATACTTTTCAATATTTTTTTTTATTCGTTCCTGTACAATAGATTGTTTACTCATACAGGTTTACCGCTAGGAGGATTGTGCATCCTAAACAACAATCAGGGTCACTGAACCTTAATACGTTTTAACTATTTAAGCCAGTGGTTCTTAAACTTCTATACGTATCTAGCCCTGATAAAAATCAGTTTCTTTCACTGTTTCCCCTGAAGCTTAACATGTGTTTTACAAGTTTAGGAGTTTTATGATGGGTTGTTTGTCTTCTTTTTCTTGAATATCTAGGGAGTTCACAATAAATTTACTTGGAGTTATGGGTGTCCCGCGGAGCAAAATTTGAGAACTACAGATTCATTGTATTAAACTAAATTGAAACATATCATTTTATTATAAATATGCCAGCTTATTTTTTTTTTTTTTGCATTCTTTAATGGCTTTGGCTAAATTTTCTTTACACGCGTCGCCTGTTTGGTGTCGTCTGCTGAATTGAGATGACCCATGAACTATGGTTGATAACTCTAATTTAATTTTTTAAAAGTAGCAACAATGTCGCTATGTGATATTGTTTTTTTTTTGGTTGTTTTTTTCCGGATGCCCTTTAGATTAGTGAGGGGTGAATTTGGGAATATTTTTTTTAATATATACACGGTATACTAGGATAGAATATTTACACCGTTTACTAGGATAAATTATACACACGTTTACTAGGATAAAATATTTACGCCGTTTACTAGGATAAAATGTATACACCGTTTACAAGGATAGAATAAAAGAACCGTCTTCTGGCATAAAAGAGATACATCGCCCCATTTGAAAATAGAGGTTAGCTAGTTTGGCTATCCATAAGAAAACGACTCTACGCGATCGTATATTATTTAAGCCCCTGTAAAGATATATTATGTGGGACGGGTGGCCGAGTGGTGTAGATACTCGACTGTCGACCTGAGAGTCCTTGGTTCGATCCTCGGTGAGAACCATGGGGAATTTTTTCAAAGTCGTCCCACAAGTCCACCCAGCTTTAAATGGGTACCTGACTTAAGTTGGGGAAGTAAAAACGGCTGGGCGTTGTGCTAACCACACAACCCCTTCATATGCCGAGGTTATAGAAACAGATGAATTCTACACTTCATCTGCCCCGATGGTCCGTTAGGGTTAAGGAAACTTTATTTTTAAAGATATATTAATTTTATTTTATCCCATGTCCCTTTTCAACCCCTCCCCCATAGCCACGGTAAGTATAGAAAAGTGACTGGACTCGATGAAATTTGAACCCGGGATGTACAATAAACAGATCGACTTACACAATCAACCAATTTATTTAACATAAAATATTTCTTCGTTCACTTTGAGGGAGATGTAAAAAAAAAAAAAAATAAATTTCGAATCAAGATGGAAACAACGGATATAAAAATAATAATATAAAACAGCTAATAGGCCTACACGAACATAAGACCACAGGTGGGAAAACCTTTTTAATAGTGGACATTAAAAAAAAAATTTGAAAGATTGGCCGGTACAATAGCAGATGGGGCGGATTGTTCACGTTAACTAATAAAAAAAAATGTAATGCAAACATCATTACAGAGAATGATGCACGAGCAAGCCTAATTGGGTATTACCTGAAACCAGATATGTTACAGCTACTGCCCCGCTAGGTATGGAGTGCCCCCCCCCCGCTTAAAAAAGAAGAAAAGAGGAAAAAATAAAGAAAAAGTAAAGGTGCCCCGTTGCTGGATATTGGTGCCCCCCCCCCGCTTACTTTGACCTGGCTACGGGCCTGTACAGCTACCCTCAGAGGAGTACTAAAGTCGGCTGAAGCACTGGGGGTGTAGGAGGATGTAATGAGCTAACCAAATATTTTACTTTCCGTATAAAGTGCAGCATTCTGTGCCCCCCTTACAAGACGGGGCCCCCGGGCGCGTGCCTGGACCGCCCGCCGTTAAATCCCCCTCTGGCTACCATTTGAAATGCCTGGTCGAGAATCTACCTACTGATAAGTTCCATGATCAATTCAATCTTAACAAAGACCTTCCCACATCCCAAACAGGATAAACTAGTAACAGGACCGACGTTACGAATCGCGGGGCCCAATTTAAACGGATGCTTGCGAGGCTCTCTTCTATCTTTTGTTACAAATACAACTATTACTGTTAATGCCAAATGTAAATTACGAAGCCCCCTGCCAGGCGCGAGGCCCAATTTGGAGCAATCGGTCAAATGGGCCTAATGTAAACACTTGACAGTACTTTTAGTATTTGGTCATTGGTGGTCTCTCTGGACATGGCAGTCATTAGTACTAGAAGATCGCGTTTCAATTGTCATTGTAAACATACTATCCAAATTACTACGATTTTACTCAATGCCAGTACATGTACTAATAGACCATGTTTCATTCGTAATAATAAATATACCAGAAAAATGACAACGTTTTTACTATATACTAATACTAATAGACCATGTTTCATTTGTACTAATAAATATACTAACAAAATGACCACGTTTTGCTCTATGCCAGTGCATTATGCAGTGGCGTACCTAGGGATATGGGGGCCCGGGGGCTTGGCACCTTTGTGACCGACCCTGCATTTTGACATTCGACACAACGACATGAGATGATGTACTTAATAAATATATAAGTCTACATTCAAATTGATACAGCATATCAGTAAAAGTAACAAAAAAAAATCATTCGACTCTTTTTTTTTTATTTGCGAGATAATGCACAATTGACAAATCCCAATTCATACCGCCTCAAGTTGTGCTTTCTGTGAAGCAAAGCCATCTATAACCTCATCTAGATCAATGCTGTCTAGTATTTTAGACCCCCACGTACACTAAAGCCATGCTGCTAAGTCTTTCTTGGGTCATTATGCTCCTGGGATAGTTTTTAATTAACTTGAGTTTTTGAGAATGATGCAATGGAAATGGCATGAGTTAGCAGTATTCGGATGGAGGTTGCAAGGTTTCAGCACACATCATTACCGTATGAAGCCAGCGTCCTCAATATGTCGATTGGTGATTGTGGTACTGGTTTGTTGATGAAAAATGCTCGTGCATCAATGACATCATTGAACAAGGATTTGCCTGTATTTCATTAAACAAACAGGAAAATGTAACACAGTTTTTCATCAGTGTGTCATCACCCATAGTCTCCAGGTGTCTTGGTTCAAGAAGAAACCCAAAGGTGTCCACATGGTTTTCAAGCCTTTGAAATCTGTCCATCTCCATATGAAGTCTGTCCAGCACTTTTGTCGCAACAGGTTTGAATTGCAGTTCTATTGACAGTCCTACATCAGAACTCAACTCCCAATCAAGTCTTTTCTTTCTTCTGGTTATTTTGCCTACAGGAAATCCATAACATTCACTGCCTTCTTTTGCTCTTTCGATGGATGGGTTAATCAGTTTCGTTCAATTCTCACCATTTTGCAGAAAGCATGAAAGGGTCTTAATATCTTCAGCAGCTTCCCGTATGTGCAGTCCAGACTTTTGTAGTTTCTTCTGAACAATATTGATTGGGGGCAGGAGATTTGGCCAGAATTCCAGATACTCAAAAAAGTCATAATTTTCTACTGCATGATGAAGAGTTTATGCACTACTTCTAATGTCCATTCTTTCCGTTGTTGATTCAGAAAGTCTCTTCAACAGATTGATGATTATCGCAATTCAGAAATTTTTCACGTGTTTTTTTACGCGTGTGGCGTAATTTTTAAATCCTTAATCTGTGTGGAATACATGCAATTGTCACATACTTATAACAACGTGAATAGCAAGATTACATGGCGATGGCGTAATCTATATGAATAAAAATGTTAATAGGATTCACGCCGCAGCTAATAACTCCAAAAGTTCTTCACAAAATTGCAGTAAATTACTCAGCGTGTTTGTATTTACATTTTATATAGACAGAGTGCTAATTATTATATGGTCAATATTTTTTTTAAATAAACTAATCCATCGTGTGTAAACTTATATTTCGTCAGTATTTTTTTAATTAGTCCAACGGTATCGTAATATATTTCGTTTTACTTTAGTTTGCAAACTATTATTTCGACAGTATTTTGTAAAATTGTTCTCATAGCTTTAAGTGATTATTTTTTTTTTTGTAAAAGCCACGAGAGGTAAATCTCTTTTACAATACACAACTGCGACTTTATGTTTGTAAACATAGATATAGGCCTATGCCCTTTTAATAAACCGAAGTTGAAAAGAAGGCTTTCTCAATACTTACTTTAACATGTAGGCTTAGTCACAGCAGCGCGTGGTCGGGTACAGCTAGTATTTAATATTTAATGTAAAATAAAATATCGGACAATCCTTTGTTGCCTCCTCAAGCTGTGGCCCCGTGAGGGGGGGGGGTCGACTTTGGATTGGACCCCCCCCCCCATCCTAGTTACGCTACTGGCATTGCGATTGTTATTTATTAATTTTTCTGTGTTGAAAGCGATGTCTTTAAATTGATCTATAGACATGATCTTGTTCAAAATATTTCCAAGCTTGAACCGAAAAAATAAAATGAGTATTTCGGCACATAAAAAAGGTTGATGATTCAGACTACTTTGATGTATCAATTATCGTTAGTCTTTAATTACAAGAAACGTTGATGATTGGTTGAGCCGTGTAAAGTAGGTCTTGCTTATTAGTGTTACAACAACGTTGTTGAGTAGAGAGATAGCACTGCGATAATAAGTGGTAGTATGTTTCACGTCTACGTAAGCCAGCAGACGATCAGGTTAGACAGACTGCAGACAGATGGACAAAACAAAGGGGAAAAAAAGGAAAGACGGACTTAGACATAGATAGATTATATATATATATATATATATATATATATATATATATATATATATATATATATTCAGACAGAAAATGTAGAGCAACAGACAGACAGAAAGGAGGGGGGGGGGGATAGTCAGGCAGACATTGAGACAAAAGAAACACTGAATCAGACAGACAGACAGAGAGAGTGACAGACAGACATACAGACAGTGATAGACAGACAGACATTGAGACAAACAGACATTGAATCAGACAGAGAGACAGACAGATAAAGTCAGAAAGATAAATAGACAGACAGACCAACAGGCAGACAGATAGAAAGATAGATAGACATACCATTTTTTTTATCTGTTAATCACTAAAAAAATTATTAAATAAAGAGCCATTACTTACCAATGTTGTTAGAAATACTGTAAAAAATACAACCGTCTGATGAATATTCATAGTTCAAGATATCACAGATTTGTTTTTGTCTTTTAAAAAAAAAATAATAAAATATAACAAAATTCACAACTCGAGTCAACTATATACAAAACATGTAAACACTTCTTCGCTGTGATGTTCTTCTTCTTTTCTTGTTCTTTCACTTTGTATTCAATATACTTCTGGCTGGAAAGAGTGCACAACACAACACAAAAATACAGGCATCAAAACAACGAATAAAAATAGTACAAGTTCCTCCTTTAGAGTCACACAGTTCTCGTCAAAACACTATTTTAAAATGTTCATGAAATAAACAGTAAAAAAATAGATAGCGCACAGTTCAACTGTTTTTGTTGTTTTTTAGTTTTTTTCCTTCTAACTTCTCCTCGCTCGTATAAAACCAAAACTGATAGCGAAAAGAAACGTTAGATCGTTTAAATATTTAATTTTTTTTTTCTTCTGTGTGTGGTTTCTCTGGACATGCGCAGTGTTCAGGCGATTGGCTTCAAGTCTAAAAGTCAAGACTCCTCCCCCCCACCCCCGCGTGCCCCGATCCGTATGACTTCTCGCCAAGACGCTTACCCCCCCCCCCCACACACACACACAAACATCACATCCACCCCACTCCGTCTTGTTTTAAGATTGATAGCTCACTGCTTTCTAGCGTACACCGCTCAGCGTGATCTCTAGTATTAACAGTGCAGTTCTCAAATATTTGCGATAAGACGAGTCACGAGACCCACTAAAAATTCTTTTTTGGGTTCCCCATCCAGCTGTAAATAAATAAATTTAATATAAGGATAAATGCAAGAAAGGCTTAAATCAATTGTATAAAAAAAAAGTATATAGAATTATGTACAATCTCAATTAAGTAAATATTACAACTTTTAGCAACCCTCTTCACAACGGCTCACGGCCCAAACTTTCAGAACCACTGCTCTTAATGTGTACCTAAAGATAAAGAAAATGGTTCTGCTAAATGACATATATATATATATATAAATAAAAGTGTTAGAAAATAAAGCCAATACTGCAATACCGCTATGTGTATCTATTTTTAACTGCACTTGAGACTACAAGTGGGATACATTGTGAGTGCAGTCCCACTATTTGTAGATAGATATGAGAGAAAAAAAAAAGTGTGAGAATTTTCACTGTAGTTGTTTACTTTAATTTCTCCGGTTCTCCGGCTCTCAGGGGAGACTATTTTACGGGGAAGGGACGAAACTCTGTATATATATATATATATATATATATATATATATATATATATATATATATATATATATATATGAGTGTGTGTTATGGCCAATTTTTTTTTGCTAGGCGGCCAATGTGAACATAGCCTGGATGCGACCGGTCAAGTTCGAAGTGACCATGGGGAAAATATCGCGTGAAAGAGATAATATCAAATACGAACTTTCAATCAAGATAATTTTATAGCAAACAGATTAGCCAATGGGGCGTGTCCGACATCTTGTATCAAATTTGAAGAGATTTAGTTGTTGTTCTTTTGATACTAATCGAAATAATTAAAACTGTTAATTGTTTTTCTTTGTTATTTTTGAAAGAATTAAACTTGCGATTGTTTTTGAATACTTGACTATAATTTAATTAATTTAGATAGATTATATAAGAGTGAAAAAAAAACGAAGCTTCTTGTTTGCACACCTTAATCCCATTTATTTTGACATTAAAATCTCAATGCGAATTCCTCCCCCCTTCCCCTTTATAAACATTACTAAAAAAAGTAATAAATTAATATTCGCTTCGTAATTCTGCAGAATGTCAAATAGTTGACTCAACATTATTAAAATCGTGCATTGTCAATCATACAGCACATGCACGTGTGCCAAACTTGAGCCTCCTCACTGGTTTAGAACAGCTCCAAAAGTGAGTTTACAAGATTCAAGGACAAACTCGCAGAAAGTGAATTAGAAAATTAAAAGATGATAAAAAAAAATCTAAGACCTTCTTATAACTGTTTCTTCGGGATGTTGATTTATACTATAATTTATAGGGAAAATTCATCGTTTGAAATGAAAGCAGGATACATAGATGATAAATATTTATACTCAGCTCAAGGATTTCTTGATAGAATACAGAATATCTTCATATCTTAAATGTTTATCTGACAACATGCTTTTTTTTTTAATTTTCTACTAATGTGAACTTTGTTTGCAAATCCCCATCTTTTAAAACTTTTTTGTTTTCTCTTTCTTATTTATAAATGTATGTAATGTTTTAATTTCCTTTAATAATCTTGCCTTTGAAGTCATACATATCAGACTGGGAATTAAAGTCATGCACTATGCATTTTTATACTAATACTATTACAGAGGCGTAGCTGGGGGGGCGTGGGTACATATGTCCCCGGACGCCGAGGTTCAGGGGCGCTAAATGGTATATTTTACATATAATATTATATGATTTTCGAATGGCGGGGGGGGGGCGCTAAAAAGGTATTAAAAAGGTAAAATGCCCCGGGCGCAAGTTGCCTTGCCCCCCCCCTCGCTACGCCTCTGCCTACTTATGACACCA
The DNA here is from genome assembly GCA_021962125.1 of Bulinus truncatus. Classification (NCBI taxonomy): domain Eukaryota; kingdom Metazoa; phylum Mollusca; class Gastropoda; family Planorbidae; genus Bulinus; species Bulinus truncatus. Next base: position 1,111,498 of record JAGDYQ010000165.1, read on the forward strand.
AAGTATATTTCTAAGAGGTTTTCAACGCAGGCTGTTGCCGCCCTACCGATGTCGCCGCCAATGCGCCATGGGGTGTCAGGACATTAGACTCATGTGGCGCTTATTTTTGGGACCGTGGATTGAACGCTCATCACAGTACTCACCACATACTAGAAATTATAGTCAAACGATGGATGCAGATGATTAAACTATTTCTCCTTGTGGCGGTGATTTTTTAAAGTTTTTTTTTTTTAATTTCCTTAGCCTAAGATTTTTTAGATATTTGGGGAGAGGGGGGGGAGGGGGTAAAAAGTGCACCTACGAGGCGATCACCCCCCAGTTGCCCACACCCCCCCCCCCAGACCGCTACAGATATGAAATATTGTTTCACAAATAGTTGTGAACTTAACACGATCTAAAATTATCCTCAAGAGAAAAAAAAGCACTTTCCATTATTTGAATGGATATGCTCTATCTCATAATTGTGGGAGATACAAATATGCAACTTTGTTAACACCCATCAATTAAACTCAGTTTAAGTACAGGGTTAAAGTAGTACAAATAGCGTAGTGTGAGTTGTTGACATGTGAATAGTTTCTTCCCGTGTAACTCACAGCCAAGCGACGAAGGCACACAACAACAAAAAAAAGTGGGCTAGCCTCGGGATTTCCTAAACAACCAATCAAGCACTTAGACATCTGTGCGTGACGTATATGAAGTCAAAACAGGCGTCATTAACGCATTTTACATCTGTGCGTTATGACGCAATTTGTTTTCGTGCATTTGCACTCTTCACTTCCCTCCCATTTCCCATGAATCTTTGCAATTTTGATCGTAAATTTAACCACGTAATCTATGACAACTTTGTAAATTTTTTTTCAAGGACTTTGCTCTGTTAACTAAAACGCCGAAGTCATAAATTGGTTGGGAACCTACATATTCTTTACAATAGTTTAAGTAGCAAACTTGAGTATGTACAAAAATAACATAATGCTTCCGCTTTATAGCCAAAATTCTTGACCTTGTGAATCATTAACTGACTGCTTATGCACTGTTATACGTTACATATTCAGCAGTTAATCAAATGAAAAACAAACTGTCTCGCCGTGTTTCCTGGCCAATCAGTTGCCAAGGTTTATTTAGATTATATTCCATTTGGCCAAATGAATTTCATCGTCGTTTGTGATTTTTTTTATGTAGCCGTTTTTTGTTGTTGTTATTGTTGTTGGCTCTAATCTTTCTGGCTTACAGTTAGGGGCGCCGAGAGCCAACAAGGGCCCCAGGGCAGGACACCATTGCGGGCCCCTTAATAAACAAAAGGTCGTGAAAAATTGACATGGTCGGGGCGGCCGGGCCCCCTTACAGATGCGGGCCCCCTGGCAATGACCCCCCCTGACCCCCCTCTTGGCGTGCCTGCTTACAGTTATTTATAATTATAATAGCTGCAAAACCCGGTGTTGTCATTTAACACCCCCCCCCATTTTAACCGTTTTATTTATTTATAATAATTAGGCTGCATACACCTTAATGAAATAAAACAAAAATTCTATTAAGATCAAAAAAAAATCTCCAAATTAAATAGCTTCTTGGCAAAACTAATATCAAGGGAAATGGTGGGGGTGGGAAGATAAAGGGGAAAATGGGGGGGGAGGGGGGGGGCGAAAATGAATATGGGTTACGTAGTGGTGTGTAGTTGTCAGTTAAAATGGATCACTCACATACAGGGGCGCAACCAGTATGTTGAAGTTGGTAGGGTCCAAAATATTAGGGAAAATGAAAATTGGTATGTCTGCCCCCAAATTTTGGTAGGGTCGAAAACCAGTGGCTTGATTTTTGGTAGGATCCGGACCAGCACGACCCGTACGTCGGTTGCGCCCATGCTCACATAGAGATAGTAGACATACGTGTTTTTTTTTTTTACATGAGGAAGCAGAGTTGTCGTGATGGGCAGTAAGTTAGTGTTGTGAGAGTGAAAATATAATAATTGGTGGGAGTGGGGGGGGGGAGGCTGTTATAAATCACTTGATATTGACATGTCTTTCAATTGTATGACAGACAGAAATTAAAGGAATATAGATTTTATGACCAACTGTACATATATATACATTAAAGCCAATGTTTCACGAAAATGAAAAATCTTAATTTTTTTTGGTTCTGATGGGCGATTGACATGTCTGACAGACAGTATGACAGACAGTATGACAGACAGTATGACAGACAGTATGACAGACTAGGATCAAAGGAATCTCTAGCTCTTTAAACTATTCACTGGAATACATTTAAAAAAAAAACCGTTGTATATTGAAACAATAGATTTGCATGAAGAAATTGAATTATTTTAAATGTTAGGGAAGTAGTCGTCTTTCTAATTCTTGGCTTAATTATAATTGTGTTTTAAATTTCATCCTTACACCCACGGATGGCCGAGTGGGTATCGGCTGTCGACCTGAGACAGTGGCGTAGTGAGGGAGGGAGGGATAATGGGGCTCAACATGCCCCCGGGCGCTACTCACAAAGGGGCGCCAAATGGTATATTTTACATATGGTTTTTTATATGGTTTTTTAATAGGGGGGGCGCTAAAAAGGTATTATGCCCCGGGCGCGAGTTAAGCTTGCTACGCCACTGAACTGAGAGTCCTGTGTTCCATCCTCAGTGAGAACCTTGGGAATTTTTCCAGGTGATATTTTTTTTTAATCATCCCACAAGTCCACCCAGCTTTAAATGGGTACCTGACTTAAGTTGGGGAAGTAAAGGCGGCTTGGCGTTGTGCTAACCACACAATCCCTTATTATGCCGAGGTTATAAAGAAACAGATGAATTCTACACTTCATCTGCCCCGATGGCCCGTTAGAGCTAAGGGAGCTTACCCAACGAGTCTCCATGTAAGATATCTGACCAGATTAAAACAATTCCCCACATATGCCATGCTTAGGTTAATCATGAGTCTGAAATGATAATAAAGAAAATGATATTGTTTACATTAGCATCTTGGCATTCTATTGCTTTCCCCAAAACGACCGCTTATTGTAAGGGACACTACTCATTTTATTACATATATTTCTGTTTGTTGTTGTTGTTGTTGTTTTGTGGTGACTACCTCCCTTGAAATTCAGTATTAAAAAATAATGAATTAAAATTAGGCCACCTCAAACATTCTGAAAATCCTAACAATTTAAAAAGAAGATTAAATGGATACATGTATGCATTCCCAGAAACAGCACGAATGACCTTATCAAGTTTCATGTCTATCGGTTCAACCGAGGTAAGTACATATACATATAGATAGAGAGACAATAACAGTAGACGAGTGTACCATCAGTGTTTTCGTTAAGATTTCCTAATAGCTTCTTACTTCACTTTTAAGAAACATTCAGTTTTGTCATTTTTACTCCAGAAGCAGAAGCGTCACCAGGTTGGCGGGGAGCAGTAGCTATTAGGGCAACCGTCCAAGGCCTGTGTGGTGTCCCGCGATAGAAGAGTTTTAGTACGAGATGCAGACACAAAACGGTTCCAGGCCCCACATTTGATACCCGCTCTAAGCCCTGCACATTCAACAGTAATGCTAAGCCCGCCTCTTTAGGGAGGAGGCTGGGGGTGGGGGGAGGGGGGGGGTGACCACAGCAAGGGGCGACATTTTCACCCGTTTTACTACTATTTTGGTACAGGAATGGGGAGGCATTTTTTTACAACTTTAGAACTTTTTGGCACGAGAATGGGGCGTATTTATTACAGTCCGAATAGGGCGCCACTAACGCTTGTTACGCACCTAACTCTGGCTACGCCACTAGCTCTGGTTACGCCACTGACTCTGGTTACGCTGCTAACTCTGGTTACGCCACTAACGCTGGTTACGCCGCTAACTCTGGTTACGCCGCTAACTCTGGTTACGCCACTAACGCTGGTTACGCCACTGACTCTGGTTACGCTGCTAACTCTGGTTACGCCACTAACGCTGGTTACGCCACTAACGCTGGTTACGCCACTAACTCTGGTTACGCCACTGACTCTGGTTACGCTGCTAACTCTGGTTATGCCACTAACGCTGGTTACGCCACTAACTCTGGTTACGCCGCTAACTCTGGTTACGCCACTAACTCTGGTTACGCCGCTAACTCTGGTTACGCCACTAACGCTGGTTACGCCACTAACTCTGGTTACGCCGCTAACTCTGGTTACGCCGCTAACTCTGGTTACGCCACTCACGCTGGTTGCGCTACTAACACTGGTTACGCCACTAACTCGGGTTACGCCACTAACTCTGGTTACGCCACTCACGCTGGTTGCGCCGCTAACACTTGTTACGCCACTAACTCTGGTTACGCCACTGACTGGAAACGACTGGATATTTGTTCTGTTTTTTTTATTTATTTTTTATTTTACCCTTTCATACGTTTATCAGTTTCACTGACAGATTTTTCTTCTCTTATAAAATTAACTGCAGATAAAAAAAAAACCGGCCGTTACAGTAATGCGCCGCGACCAGAATCGAGGAAGCATTTCTTTCTGACTCGCTGAGATAAATTTTGTGACAAGGCGCCCTGGGGAGTCCAGTATTCTCCGACGAAGCTTTACAGTATTAGCGTCAAAGATGCTATCAGTAACATACGAGCACATGCTTCCCCCTCCTCCTCTTCCCCCCCTCCCCACGCTCCACATAGCACACACACACACCCGTCCCTCCCCGTCGTGACCACGAGGCCTCTCACCCTTAACCCAAACCCCCACCCCCACCCCCCCCCCCCCGTTGACAAGATCACAACATACCAGGCTTATCGGTCAATCTCCGTGGAAACTTTGCCAACAGGAGCTTCTTCACCAGCCCTCCACCCCCTCCCCGACCTCCTCACCCTCCACGGTCCTGCTGATACAGTGGCTCACCGATCTCTGTTGTTTTTTATTTATTTATTTTTTCCATTAGGATTATTTTGACGCTGTGAGTGACGTCAAATCTAGTTTATTTGCCGTCTCTTCTGGTTATATCGAGGGCAACAAATTAATGATAGCAAAACCAAAATAACAGCATCTAAATCTGAGTTGGCATATTTTTGTAAGTATTATATTTTTAAAAAAAACATCGATAATATCGGTCTATTTTAATCATCTTTTTTTTAATACTATATTGGCTGTAATGCCCGGCGTAGCCCGGGAATTCGAGGTGATATGTGGCATCCTAATTGTTTTATATTGACTAAATAAACGCAAGGGCGTCAGAAATAATTTAATCCATATTCGCGCGCAAGCTTTTTTATTATCAGTATCTCTATACTTATAAGACGCATTTGTTGTCTGTTTGTCTGTTCCCTTATAACTCAAGATCCAGACAACCAAATAACGTGAAATTTGGTACACGTACGCAAAATTACATGGGAAAGGTTCTTAAACAGGTTTCGTTCCATCTCAATGGGTACTTTAATTGTAATTAATTATTTTGGATATCAAAGACATGAAAATTGGCAAACTTTTACCCCGATTTCAGGTTTTACGAGCTTCTCTCCCACATAGCTCACTTACTATAAATATGATCGGTACGGGGAACCAAATATCACATTACTTACTACATTATTACATTCCATTCCTTCATCCATAGGAATTGTCATCTTTTGCTACAGTCATGCCTAAGACCCCGATTTCAGGTTTTACGAGCTTCTCTCCCACATAGCTCACTTACTATAAATATGATCGGTACGGGGAACCAAATATCACATTACTTACTACATTATTACATTCCATTCCTTCATACATAGGAATTGTCATCTTTTGCTACAGTCATGCCTAAGACCCCGATTTCAGGTTTTACGAGCTTCTCTCCCACATAGCTCACTTACTATAAATATGATCGGTACGGGGAACCAAATATCACATTACTTACTACATTATTACATTCCATTCCTTCATCCATAGGAATCGTCATCTTTGGCTACAGTCATGCCTAAGAAGAAAAGGGGGAGTCTGGGCAGGAAAACAATCACGTCAAAAGCAGTAGAACGTACACGTGCAGCAGAAGCTCCTGATGAAAAAAGATCAAGACTACAGGCAGATCAGGTCCGCCACAGTCTTGCGAGAGCAGATGATGTGGTTGAGAAGTTCAATGTCACCATTCAGAAGCAGCTTCCAGGGCAAGAATATGCCTACAAGTCCATCGACTGCATCCTTAATGATGATGAAGCAGTACAATATCCCATTGAGTTCTTGAATTCCATCCAGACTCCTGATTTGCAAGCCCACAACTAGATTCTGAAAGTTGGTGCTCCAATAATGATGATCCGAAATATTGATGCACACAGGTTGAGCGATGGCACAAGATTAATTGTGAAAAAGCTGATGCAACATGTAATTCAAGCCACAGTACTCACATGGTGTGCTAGGGGTGAGGATGTCTTCATTCCAAGAAAACCCATCACTCCATCAGACAACCCCATACAATTCAAGAGAATACAGTTCCCTTTGAAATTGTGTTTTGCCATGACATCAACAAGTCACAGGGCCAGTCTCTTGGGATTGCTGGTATAGATTTGCAGACACCGTGCTTTTCTCATGGGCAGTTATATGTGGCCTGCTCCAGAGTGGGCAAAGAGGAAACACTTTTTGTTCACACTCAAAATGAAACTATTTTAAATCGTAATTAAACGTTAAATTACGCTGCTTAAATAAACAGAAAACCTTATTTTAAACCCGGGCAAAGCCGGGTACTTGCAGCTAGTAATTTTTATAAATATGTCTATGTTTACACATAAATATGTGTATGTTTACACGTATAAGCTTTATGTGTATATTTTAATTAAAGTCTATTTTTTTCTAGGTTTTTGTACTGTCTCGACCTACTGAAAAAAAGATCTTTCGTATCACTTTTTATATCACTGTTTACGTCCATTTATACATTCACTTTATTCATCATTGCTGGACATAACCCTACACATCACTTTATTCATCATTGCTGGACATAACCCTACACATCACTTTATTCATCATTGCTGGACATAACCCTACACATCACTTTATTCATCATTGCTGGACATAACCCTACACATCACTTTATTCATCATTGATGGACATAACCCTACACATCACTTTATTCATCACTGCTGGACATAACCCTACACATCACTTTATTCATCATTGCTGGACATAACCCTACACATCACTTTAATCATCAACCAGGACCGCAGCTAGCTATTGTGGCGCCCTGTGCACGAATTACGTTTGTTTTGTTGTTGTTGTTTTTTGGCGCCCTCCTGCCAATCTGAAAAGTGCAAAAAATATTTAACAGCGGTCTTTCGGCGCCCCATCCTGTGTGGCCGCACAACTAGCAGTAACATCCTTACGCTACTGCACACCACGAAGGGCCGCAGCTAAGAATTCTGAGGCCCATGGCAAATTATGACAATGGAGGGGGGAGGGTCATCCGCCTTAATATAACAGCAAAGTAAATAAATAATAAATTTCTAAAGCACTGACAAGTACTTCGATTGCCCCCCCTCTCCGGGCCTTCGGCGACCCTGCATCACATTACTCATCAATGTATGCTGTCCTATATACACCGCTCCAGTAAAAGTTTAGATTTTTCCGTCAAAGTTACTTAGCCCTACACGCGTATCTTTTGTTTCGTTTGTATGTTTTTACTAGTTTTGAAACTAGAGGGGAGGGGGAAGATATAACTCTAAAATAGAATCTACCCGGTGGTATGTATGCCACAGACTGGTGTATTTTATCATCACCAAGCTGCCAAAGATAAATCTATTTTTGATGTCCCCGTTACATATTCTGGTGATACAGAGGTGATAAAACGTAAAATAACGCCGGGAAGATTAAAAACTCTGACTGAACAGAACAAAACAAATATAAAAAAAAATATTAGAGACTAGAATAGAACAACTCTGGGACAGGTGATATGGTGCATATCTGCGCGGTGTGAAAACAAATATCTTGTATTTTTAGATTTTACATTTGTTTGACTTTTTTTTAAAAAAAGCTGGGTCGGATGGTTCATGTGGTTCATATCGTTCGGATAGATTTTTTTTTATTATATTATTGTAGAACCGTTTTTTTTTGTGACTGTTTATTTATTGTTATTTTTTCAATTATATTACGTGATTTAAGTGCATTATCACCACCGACTAGTGTTGTTTTCGTTGACGAAAACTAAAACTAAAACCTTCGTTGACGAAAATGTTGACTTTTCGTCAACGAGAACTAAAACTAAAATTAGCAGCAAGACTAAAACTAGACGAAAACTGAAATTATTACAGCAAAAAACGAAATAAAAACTGAAACTAAAATATAGTGTTGCTTTCGTTCACGAAAGCTAAAACTAAAACCTTCGTTGACGAAAATGTTGACTTTTCGTCAACGAGAACAAAAACTAAAACTAAAATTAGGAGCAAGACTAAAACTAGACGAAAACTAAAATTATTACAGAAAAAACGAAATAAAAACTGAAACTAAAATATGACCTGGGACTAAAACAACACTACCACCGACCAAACTGCATCATGTGGTCCATCGGAGCATCAGCTGGTCAAGCATACCCACAGGTGAAAGTGGTCCAGCATACCGTTAATTAATCCAACATACCATCAGGTTGTCCACCATACTATCAGCTATTCCAACATACCATCAACTAATCCATCATATAATCAGCTAATTCACCATACCATCGGTTATTCCACCATACTATTACGAATCTCAACATATCATCAGGTAGTCCACCTTACCATCGGCTATTCCAACATACCATCAACTAATCCAGCATAATATCAACTAATCCACCATACCATCAGTTGGTCCAGCATACTATTTTCTTTTCTAATCCACCATACCATCAGCAAATCTAATATATCATTAGCTAATCCAAAAAACAGCATTAATCCAATGTATCATCAGCTAATCCAACACACCAATCACCTAATCCACGATACCATCAGCTAATCAAATATATCATCAGCTATTCTAACATAACATCATTTTAATCCAACATACTATCTACTGGTCATTAAGAACACCAGTCTGCGTCAAAAGATATCTAGTGGAAACGACCTTTTGTTAAGGGGCTTATTTATTAACTCATTAGCTCATTTTGTTGTTGTTTTTTTCAATTATTCTTCTTATTATAACTTATAATTCTAATCATAATTGAATTATTTTTTTTCTTTCTTATTGTTGATGCAAGTAATATACAGATGAATGCGCACTCACACATAGACTAACACAGAAACACATAAACACACTCAGAACAAAAGCACAGAGACATTCAACAAAGAGACATTCAACCTAGAACAGATAGAAGCAATTTACCTGATGGCGTCACTGTTTACCTTTTTTTTTTTTTGAAAATTGCTGAAGTGCTGAAGATAACATATCCAGAATTAAAAAAAAAATAGCATTATTTTTGTTGAGATACATTAGGCAACAATCTTCCAGATTTGCATTTATCGTTGTTTTTTTTTTTTTGAGAAACTTAAAACAGTAGTGAATCAATGCGATTACGCCATATATCAGCCATTAAAAATGGAGTAGAAAGAACCTGCCAGCTAATTGATTTGGGCGATCCCTTCATACAGAGACACGCCCACCAAACACGTAGAAACGTTGTCCGAGTATAAACACCAAGAAATCGAGATTTGTTGTGTGGAACGAGAAACACCACCGTGCCCGTTGTTGTGTGGAATGAGAGCCACCACCAGGCCCGTAGCCAGGTCAAATTAAGCAGGGGGCACCAATACCCAGCAAGGGGGTACCTTCTCATTTTAATTACTTTTTCTTTATTTTTTCCTCTTTTTCTTCTTTTTCTTCTTTTTAAGCGGGGGTGGGGGGCACTTCACACCTAGCGGGGGGGGCACTGCACACCTAGCGGGGTGGGGGCACGGTCCCCCCCATAGCCCCCCTTGTCTACGGGGCTGACCACCACCGTGCCCGTTGTTGTGTGGAATGAGAACCACCACTTTGCCCGTTGTTGTGGGTAAAGAGAAACACCACAGTGCCCGAAAGAACTTCATCGTCTCCTTAGGACGATATGGCATGGGCCCGTGAGTGTTTACCCATAGATGACATATTTGCCTGTACACTTTTTAATATACACAGTTTAGAGATAATGTCAGGATCCCAAAAGGAAGACTTAGTAGAATCGTTCCTTGTTCCGTATGGCAATAGTGAGGATGAAGCGTCATTTGGTGTGGCATGGAGGGTGGGGGCGGGCTGATATATTACGAGCGCGTAGCACGAGCCTCTAAAAGGGTATAGACATGAATGGAGTCTATAATGGGCTCTGGATTCTTGAATGGGGCAAACGCCCCGATAAAACTACCCCCTCCCCAATTACGCCCCTGAAGTGAGGCCACGACCTCAATCCTTAACCAGTGGCGCGGCGGGTAAAGAACCCGGCTTTTAAAGTTCTCCAATTGTAAACCGGAAATTTTTTTAGAAGGGCCTACGCAATCATTTTTTGATAGTACCCCCCCCTCCCACACACACACACACACATGCCCAGTCGTTAGCGACGCCACTGTTAGTAAATAAAGTAAATTTGTTAAATTCTATGTATTTCAATTTATTTTAGCACACGCATGAAGGCAATACGATTTTCAATCTTATATCGCACACCCATCCACAATGTATGTAGGGCAAGTACTAGGCCTACTGTTATTATAAACATTTTATTAAATAGCGTAATTTATTTGTTCACATGAATAGAATAGGTTACAGTGACCTTTGGTGCATACCCAGCATTAATTCTCTAGTTTCTTGTATTAGGGCTGCGGTATAAAGAATTCCAATGGGGCACTTACTCTAAATTTTACTTAAGTTTTTTTTCTTTGTTTCTAGCAATCAATAGCTTACACCGATATATTTTTAGAAAATTATTAAAAGATAATATAAAAAAAAAGGTTTTATTATTATTTCTAAAGTACAATGTATGAAGAGCGTGGAGCAATGTACCGGATGTACCAATCTCTACTTGCAGGTGAAATTAATATTATCGGTCCAATTGGGGCTCATGGAAAGGGGTGAATATTTAAAACACAGACTGCTAAAATAATGATTCGATTTTCCATATAACTTGGGCTGAAGTTTGGGACATCGAATTTGTATGCAAGGGAAGCAATCATGGTTAAAAATAGAGCTTTAACCACTTAGAGAATGTTTTAGTGTTGTGATTGCCAGTATACTACGAAAACAAAATAAAGTTACCAATTTTAAAATGTCGTTTAGAGTATGAACAATGCATCACTCTAAATAACTTTAAAAGTTTTTACAAGTCAAAATAAAATGTTAACATCAAGATTTATAAATGTCTTGACAAAATTGTGTTGACATTATGTTTCCAACTTTAGACTGTAGAACAGACCTAGACTTTCAAGAACTGCAAAAATATCTAGTTAATAACCGAATTTTTTTTAACAGCACATTTAATATATATATATATATATATAATTCAGCTTTTGTTTAAGCGTTTTGACACAATAATATATTTATAGATTAACTTTCAGTGACATTCAAAATAAACAAACAAGAATTTTTCCCACAGTTTAAGCAAATTTATTTTAGCTAATTTATGAAACTGTGTTTGAGTACTCATTAGGGATTATCCAGGATTAGAAGTATTAAAATGTTTATAACTATTATCAGCAAAACAGAAAATGTGTTATCAAAGTCATAAAATAATTTAGTTTTAGTCTTGTTGAAATGACTTAAGTTACTTAATCCAAGAAAAATGTTTAAACCGGTTAACCCCATAAATCTGTCATATCAGAAACTTATATAATTTAAAGTGTTTTTTTTTTAATTTAAATGATTTCAACTAGATCATTGTAAAACCTCATAAAATTTTTCTTTCCCAAGTTTATACAGACATGTTAGACTTTTTTTCTAATTGCGTGGCTTGGTTTGTGTTATCATATTTAATAACTCCCTATATATATAAACGATAAATCAAACGACAAAATATTAAAAGTAAAAAAAAAATATCAACTCTAACAAATCAAATTTCATTGCACAGGTTATTGTTTAATGTATTTTGATCATTTACACTGAGATGTGGTATAAAAAGATGATATAAAAAGTATCATAGAATAAATATAAATAAGACAGCAAGAAGTAACATAAATTTTACAGTCAATTAAAAAGACGTATCAGGAGAAGGACACAAAACAATTCATTTATAATTTATTTAACGCACTAATCTCAGAACATTATACACCTAACGCATAAGTATCAGAACATTGGACATCTAACACAGTTTGCTTCATTATATTTTGTGAATAAAACTAAATATCACAAAAACGATAACAACACTATACTTTACTAATCTATTAATAGTTCTGTTCTCATTAGCATTTTTTTGGTATCTACAAACACTAATATCTTAGAAATAAAGGAAGAAATATTTAAAACTTCTACTGTTAGAAATTGTGTAATATGAAAGACAGAGCTGTTTTTCTATTTAATATAATGCTACATGTATATGTTTAGCTTTGATCTTGAATATTTGATCTTCTATCTATGCGTTTATTAAAACATAAGCACAAGATATAATGCTACATGAAATATTTACTATGATTGCAAAATGAAACAAAGGTTAACATGAGACCATGAGAATCTCAAATTTGTCAGTAGAAGACAAATCTCATCAACTGCCATGAAAACACAAATCCATAAAATATAAACAATACATCTATTATGGCTTTTTCGTTGAACATTCAGACTGAAATAAATTACATAAACACACAAAAAGCATAAATTCATTATGACATTTAGTTGAGATTATACAAACTCACTCAATTCAGAAGTAGAAAATATAACCTGATGGATGGCGAATCTATCTGTACAAAAAATTTGGAATATCTGAAAACTGGCTTTTATGATACAAACTTTACACATTTACAGATTTCTGACCCATTTTAAAGGCGCTATACAAAATATTGAAATATACATATGCACACATTTACAGTGGAGACGTGGGTTAACATTGTTCAAAGATGGTGTAGTTTATGGTGGATACAAAAATACATGCACCAGAATCCCAAAATGTATTAATGCATAATCCCAAGATAATACCATAAAAATATTGCATGAAATAAATAAATACTGAAAACAATAAATACCATTTCAAAAATAAATAATTAAAATGCTCAGCAGGTTACAAATATGGATTAATAAATGTTACAGTTTAAGCCAAGTGCATGAATGCAAGTGCTTAGTAGTTTATATACTGGAAAAAATAAAAAGTTCCATATTGGGTAATACACATGTTTAAAAAAAAACAAAACAGCTTTTAACAGTGAATATCTCATGCTAGAAAATTTCATCATAATTCATTACAGTTAAAAGCCTTAAGAGGGTCTATCATATAGAAAAAAAAAATTAACGCGACATTAAAAGAATACAAATATGAAACAAATTATAAATTTTAATGGATGATACATGTGTGAGCTTGAGAGCTCAGCTGCCTGCATTTAGATAATATCTTAAAAGATGTCATAAAATATAGCATTCTTTGTTATCCAGCAACAAATAACTATGCTGAAGAATGGCTTGGGGAAAAAAGTCACTATTTCATCGGTGAATGCATATTTATTTATTTTACTTGGACAGGGTTTCAACTAACCAACATCATTAATAAAAAAAACAATACATGTGAATATTTAGTGATGAACGGTGTGGAATGAGTGATTACAATTAGGAAAAAAATATACATGTATAGCACTAAACAATTACGGTAAATGTTTGAATAGGTATGAGTGTGATTGAGACTTTGAGGACATAAGTAGACCAAAAGAAAATTAGCCCACAGTTAAATCATAATTCTCGAAGTCAAAAAGACTACCTATAGGATAGGATGACAGAGAGGAACTTATTTAGTGTAAAATTTCTTTAGTCCAGTTGCCAGCAAATAAAAAGATAAACGCAAAAATACTTAAAGTGATAATCCTTTTCAATGAATGCACTTACAGAAAAAAAATACAGATAATAAAGGAGTAAAAAAGATATTTAAATAAGTAAATAGCTCATTATATTACAAATAATGCAATTAGTAATGAAAATATAAAGAGAAGAAATTAATAACTTACGTAAGCATGAACAATAAATTAAATGATAATGAAAAACTGAAGCACTTCTTTCTTCTAAGAAAATTCACACAAAAAAAACCCCCAGAAATTTCAAGGGATATACCAAATAAGATAAAAAAAAAACAGAAATGATAAAATGTATCTAATTAAAATAGCCTAAATTTTACTTGGATTAAAATAAAAAATTAATGAATGTTATGATAATGTACTAGACAACTTTAAAAGGAGAAACTTAAAACCAATCTATGTGAACTTCCTCTAACATAATTTATTAAAAATTAACTGAATTATTTTTAAATTTTGCTATTTTAAATATAATCCACATTGTTTAAAAAACAAATTTGTAAAATTTATTAAAATGTTTTTATAAAAAACATTAGCACTTTTTTCATTTCATAAAAGGACACAGTAAAAAAATGTTCCTTGATAGTTAATTTTATAATTGAGATAAAAAATATTTGCCAACGATTTCTCTCTCTATATATATATACACATTTTAACGACTTAAGTTACATTTAACATAAAACGAATGTATGGATTTTTTTTTTTTTTAAAATAGAAAATATAAAATTGTTTACTACACAGTAAAAAAAAAAGCATAGCTTTTCAAATCTTTTTGTACCTTTTTTTTTGTAATTTGTGTAAAAACATTTTAAGCTGATGTTTCTTCTTCAATGGTAGACAAGCAGGTAACTCCCATCTGGCTGGGTTTATCAAATTTTCTCAGTGGTAGCTTTGATTTAGTAGTAGAATATGAAGACGATGCAGCTATGGCAGACAAACTTTGCTGGCACTCTTTTAGAACATGCTCATGGATCTGCAGAGATCATAAAACAAAATACTTTAGATAAAAAATTGAATTTCAAAGATTAACAATATACATGTAATTCAAGATATTTTGATTTTTCAAAAATAAAAAAAAAAGATGAAATCAACCACTGGTTTACAAAAAACTAGCAGGACAAGCAAATCTTTATAAAATAAATTTCAGAATTTGATTTTTATTATAATACATTTATGAAAATAAATTAGATAACGGTTATTTGTGTTTAATTTTTATAATACATATTTTTAGTTTTTGTAAACAAATCACCCAGTTTACAAGCGCTATGCATGACAAGCACCACATTTTTTTGTAAAGCAAAACTTGAATGCAACTTATCAGACACAAAAGTCCATAGACATGGATTGAAAAAAAACTAGATCAGTATGAAAAAGAAATTAAGTAACAATTACATTGCAGTAAACAAGTAGCTGTTGCTCTGTAACAGTGGAGCAATTTTCAGTTTTTATATGTTGAATTAGAGACAAAGCAAGAACAGCTGGCTGTGGAAGAAAAGAATTAAGCATATACATATATATATATAGGTATAAGAATGGCATTTAAGAATTTTATGGGCTAGATTTAATAATGTATCACCAATTTTCATTGCCGTTGTTAACTGCTATTAATGGCATAAAAAGGACTTTCATAAAAAAAAAAGATAACCAATAAATATCAAAATCACAAATATCTTTTGTGTTTTTATTTTCAGTCCGATGAGGACGTCCTCAGTACTGTGACAATTAACTGGCTAATTTTTTCTCATCAATAAGGGTCTTGATCAGGACAGGAATGGATTATACTTTATTTACGGTGTAGCCTCCCCTTTTTATGGGTAATGGAAGAACTAAATGTAGATTTCTACCAATGGTGTAAAGTATATTATACTACCAGAATATATATTTCATTTTCTAGAGTGAAAAGTGTGAATTTTACATTTCATATGTAACAGCAGTTGGCTTTTAAATCAAGCGCATCTAATAAAATACATGATTTAAAGGGAGCTTTATAAATGTAGATGGCCAAATGGTGTAAATACTTGACTGTTGACCTGAGAGTCCTGGGTTTGATCCTCATTGAGACCCAAGGTAATTTTTCCAGGTGAAATTTGTTTCAAACTCGACCCACAAGACCACCCAGCTTTATATGGGTACCTGATTTAAGTTGGGGTAGTAAAGGTGGCTGGGCATTGTGCTAATCTACACAATCCCTTCATATGCTGAGGTTATAGAAACATGAATTCTACACTTCATCTGCCCCGATGGCCCGCTAGGGCTGGCTAAGGGAACTTTACTTTTTATAAATGTAGATAATTTACAGAAACACATTTTACAAAGATGAAAACCTAGAATTATGTTTAAAAAATGGAATGAATCTTAAAAAAAAAAATTTAACCAATGACAAACCTCTAATAAAACAGTAGATTGTTTTAATAAACATTTCTGGGCCAGCTCAGTTATTTCCTCTTTAAACATATCAGTGTGTAGTCCAAAAATGTCAGCGAATGGGGATAAAAAGTCTAGATATGACACTGTGCTTAATCCCCAACCTAACTTTAGCAAGATATAGCTTTCCATGCGACACAAGTCATTCGTAGTCCACTCATAACTTTTTGCCAGCTGCTTTGCACTTGGACAATCCTGTGAAAGATATTAGAATAGTAATAAACAATATAAAACTGAAATTTTTTTAGGTGCTGAAAATAAACATTTCCCTTCTCTAGATAGATTTATCATTTAATGTTTATCAACTTAAATGTGCATTCAGTATTTTTTGGTCCAAATGAACATTTCTTTTTTAATTCCAAACTACATATAATCTATATAGATTTTTTTAGTATCATTTGGAAAAAAAAAGCCTGCGATGAAGGCCAGAATAAATATGTGTTTAATAAATCAGAATTTGTAGCTTTACAAAAACTGTAACAAATTTGATTATTTTAACTGATTGCATATCCTTATTCACAAACATAAACCATTTTCTTTTTACTCCAGACCCTACAACAATTTTTAAAAAAAGCAAGAAACAAAATACTTTTAATACTATTCAGCCTTTTGATAACTATTTCAATAAAAACATTTGAGATCATGGAGATGTATTTTGAGTCGTAATTTGAATATCATTCTATGAAAAATATTTATAATATAAATGTACAGAGCCGTCCATGATGATGAAACAAAAAGGCATTAACAAAACAAATATATCAAAGACAAAAAAGCATAAAAACAAATTTATCAAAGAAAATGCCATCGACTATGGGCACAAATACTTAAAGTAAAGGGACATTAGAGATTTTCTCTGGTTGCCCAATGAAATCTTAGGACAGCCCTGTATTGATTTTATTTTTTTTAAAAAAAGCCTTACTTCTCCAGTTTCAAATATTTTGGCAGCAATCAAGAAACAAGCAACAGATACAATTGTTAGGTGTCTCTCTGTGACCTTGAATAAGAAGAAATAAAAAGCCAATTAGCATAGATTTAGAAAATAAAAAAAAGTAAAAACTAATATTAAAGTTCAACTGATTTATTGTTTTTTAAAAATAGTGGTTATGGAGAATGAATCAAAGGAGCTTTTTTCTTTTTATCAGATGATTGGTTTTGAAGTGTGATTCGTGAAACTTATTCCATCAATTTAAATTATTAAAGAGAAAAGGTTCAAGAAATTTGCAAAATTAGTTCAAAAAATAATTTATATTTAAAACTAATGTACTTTAATTTTATTATTACAGTCCATTACAAGATTGACAAATTAAGTTAAGATTGCAGCTACCGTGTTATCATATTAATACAATTTATTATTCTTTTCCTTAATGTCTTTTTCATTATATATAAAATGAAAGATAACAAAAAATGGTATCATAAAATGAGGTCACGACTTTCTATTCTTGAGATAATTCGTGATGGTGATTGGTTGTTTATTTATCAATACTATAAAATTTAGGGGAAAAAACGGAAAGATAATGATCTATTTATAAAACTGACTTCATGCTGACAATTACAGGGAATTTAAAAGCATTTGGATTTTTACACAAGCTTGGTTTTTCTTCCTAAGCCTGCTGTGTCAGTAATATTCAAAAATATTGTATCGATTTTTCACACCTTGAGTGTGCTAGTGCTACGTTATCAAGTTCAAGGTCATCGACAAGGGGGACAAATTGAATGACGCAAACCAAGAGTCGACGAATTCGCATACGATATACTTGTACCATATTATTGAAAACTGCCGACAACACTATTTTAGCAACGAAAAAAAAAAGTGAATACATATTTCTTTCTGAAAGAACATAGCAAAGTTTGCCAAGATGTAAGAAATTAACATACGAAAATTAGGCCAGGAAAGCCCATTTATTTCCTTCCCTTTAGCGTATGAGAGCTGACAAGCACGTGATATTTGTAAAAAAAAAAAACTCCACTATGCGCACTGATGAGTTTTTCACGCTCTAATTATCACAATGCTTTTAAAGGGGAAACCATATAAATGAAACAATATTACGCACATTAGTGACTGATTCAACACACTTTGCAAATCTGTGTTTCACAATGGCAATACCAATAATGTTTTTTTTTTTTTTAATCTCGTAAGATTAAAACAACTACAAGTGAAATATATACAGTGGCAATAATGGTATATTATATACCGTATATACATTTAACACAGGGAAAGGGGGAGGGGGGCTTATGCAGTTGGATTAATTTTTTTATTATAACTATTCGGACTTTGTAGTTGGTCTTCAGTAGCTATAAATCGTAGTGTTCATGGCTGATCGATATGGGGGGGGGGGGAGAGCACCATTATGAGAAGTTGTCATTCAACCCTTTAGCTTTCACCAAGCCGATAGGACCCACAACCCTGGGTCACAGCACAGGGGGCAGGGGGAGGGACGACCCTCAACTTGTCCCCTTCGTTCAGTGGGGCCCTAATTATCATAGTTTATCAACTCGTAAGGCTACATCACAATTACACTATAAGCGACAGGGCTAGAGATATGTTAGATTCGCATGTCCTCCGGTACCCCATCAGTGTAAACTCTTAGTCGTTTTAAATGAACATTATATGTCGATGCGCACCCCCCCCCCCCGCAAACCATTGGCGAACGCATACAACCGATTGAGGACCGTTGGGGTTAGGCATATTAACTTTATCAATAGTGAAAAACAGAGACGTTAAATGTCACAGTTTATATACGATGAGCAATAAAGTGAAAAAAAAAAAATGACTTTCCCCATGGAGACGGCCAGTGACGTATGTGTTTAACCCATCAGCAATATTTTTGAAAGTTACATTTCCTGGTCAAACTGGGAAACTCCGATATGAAACAATCCCTGCAACTTGAACAACTTTTTTTTTTCTTCGGAAATTACGATTTTTTTAATTTGATTTTATTAGACGTGAAATTTCTGCAAGTTATTATTATTTTGTGCAGTCAAGCTAGTCACCACAATATTAATGCGCCATTGTAGATAAGTAACACTGTGGTCTTAAATAGCCCAATGGGCCATGACGCCGCAAGAAAATCTAGTGCCTCTAAAAAAAAAACAACAACTGACAAATGAGACCTCAGTTCCCTTTCTTAATAATTGCCCAGCTTCGGTGCAGCTAAAAAAAATAAATAATAATAAATTTAAAAAATGTCCAAATCGGGTGAGGCTTGTGGGCCCAAGACAAGTGTTAAGTCGCAGTGCAGTCTATGTTTTAAGTTGGCTCCTTGTAGATCACTGTAACAGTAAATCTGTTTTAACTATATATATATATATACATATACATATATAGTATAATATATACATATATATATGCCTATTTATATCAACTTCAAACGTCAAAAAATAAATAAATCTGGCTCTATTTAAAAAAAAAAAAAGCTAATATTAATGTCACGGTTTGACATAATGTATGAAACGAACCCAAACTATTATTTTCTACATTTAAGTAAAGTGGGTGGTTTTCTGTTTTAATATATATAAATATAAAACAGCTGACTGGTCTAAAAAATGACAGCCCTGACCTTGACTAGGCTTAAAAGTAAACAAAGATAAACACAACAAATGTCACATGTTGTAAACAAAATACAAAACTGAACAAGATTACATAACCCATCTACATGTCATCCATTAATGTTTCTCTTCGACTTTCTATCAAATATGTGTTGAAAGAAAAATTCCAAAAGTGCGTACTACTCAACATAGATATAAAAAATGCGTAGAATACATTTTCTTTCACCTGATAATTCATTTTTTATTATTTAAAAAAAAAAACTAAGTCAAATAACATACGTCAGGCTCAAACACACACACACATACAACACGCGCACATATTCAACACATGCCTACATGTTGACAATACGAAGCTGGTGCTTTATTCGGTCAACTGCAAATAAAAAATAGAATAATGGTAAAGTGTGTCAGTGACGTCATCAGTTTCAGCCGTACAGTACACAAGTTACGTGCGGGTGATCATACGCGAGTGGAAAAAAAAGAGTAGCTCGCGCCAACTCGCGCTGAGCTGAAAAAAAGGACGAATGATCTAGCCCCCCCCCCCCCCTCGTTGACAATTCACTTGGTGGTAATCAACACCATTGAAAATTTTGAAAAAGGGTGCGACGAACTCATTATAAAGTCTAAAAAACAAACTCAACTTGGTTTGATGGGTTCGGAAGGGGTGAGTGTGGGAAATATACACTGACCAGTAGCCCTAATTAAAAAAAAAAGACATCTTTAATGTTTAATATTAAAATCAAAAAAAAAGTCAATGTTAAAAACTGGATCTTCCATTATAAACAAAGATAATTTATAAATGGCGTAATTCTCAAAGATAACCCATTTCTTTAATTCAGATCCACAAGTTTTATTTTAGTAAATCTGGTCTGACTATAGCACACTGAAGACAAATGTTTGTTATTTACTTGTGGCAAGCGTCATATGGGGGTGGGTGGGGGGCTACACACACACGCGCACTAGAACAAAAAATATTTTGTTCAACATTTATCACAAAAAAAAAGTATCCTTATGCAATAGCTTAAAACTTCATGAAATGTAGGCAGACGAATGAACAGACGATGATGGGCAGGAGGACAACGTGAGTTTAACACACCGAGGACTTTCATAAGCGGTATTTCGAGACTATCTCGGATGTGACAAGACTACTCCCAATATTCAGCTACGTCAGCCGGCATGTAGGTGTCACACAGTAAATGAATGCAAAGGTCGGACAAGCCAACATCTAAACACCCCTTCATTTAAGAGTTCGGGTGGTTTAGTCATGTATGTTTTTTTTCTTGTTTAACAACAATAACAGCCCTATATTTAAAGTTAACGGTTAGGTTAGGTAGTACTGACCTGAATCATCCAAAAAAAAAATACATTTATTTTGAGTTAATGTAATAAGCCCCTAACACCCCTATATTTAAATGGTATAGTCCTGCATAATTTTCTCCCTTAACACCCCTATATTAGGAAATTAAGTTAGTCTCTAATACGATTTGAAGTCCGCATGGAACATTGCAATATTCCCATATTTGGACCGGCTTATAACAACAACCTGCCTGAATCCACCAACGACAGAACCACTGCTGGTCCTGGTGTCCTTTGTTATGCCGGCGCCGAGTCAATGGTCAGTAGTGTACCCCCCTCAGGCTGTCTTCCGCAGACAAACACTGGTGTATAAGGAATCAACTAGTGCCATGCTATGTTCACATTGTCGGTCAACCCTTAACATAGCTTGGGACATTTTTAACCAAGGATTGAAATGGTAACAGAATTTGGGGAGGAGGGGGGGACGGGTTTAAAAGAGGGGTGTAGTAGTAGTAATAAGAGGGGTCAAAAGAAAACAAGATTTCAGTGAAATAAGCATTGTTGAAATTGATTATTTACAATCAAAGTATAGTTTTAATAAAGGTCAAAAAAGTTGGGGGGGGGGGGGGGAGAATTCTAGTTCCAAATTTCATATTAAATTCGATAAGCAGCTTAATAAAAACAAAAAAAAAAACAATGGTGCATTCTAATTGTCATATTTTGATAAATATGTAATGAAGAAAAGGGCAAAATGCTATACCTTGAATTTCCAAAGGAAGACGTCCAGAATGTTGACCGCAGCGGCAAATGTGTCGGAGCCAGTGTGGTAGTGTTTGTGTGGCACCCGAAGGTAATAGAAGCAGGCCGTTCTTACATTCATGTACTTTTCAAAATCCTCTTTGTTCTGCAAGAAGAAACAAGCAATTAAGCCTGTTCCATTCTAGACACAGGACGTGTTAGCGCATTTTCATGTTATGTATCAGTAGTATGCTATCTTTCAGTAAATATTTGTAAATTTTGGAAATGTTTATAAATTCAATTGTGTAATGCATATATCTGTAAAAAAAAATATAAAGACGTTTCTTTATATTTGAAAAAAAAATATTTTCTCTTAAATCTAACTACAAGTGGTTTGTGGTCACTGAAATAGGACTCATAATTGAAACATTCTAAATTGTAGTCATTTAATCGTCCGAAAACTCCGTCAATTGTTGCATAGCTCTGATATTTTCAATTAAACTCAGAACACAAGCTTACTATTTCATTTGATGAGTTTCTTAATAAATCTTGGTGAAACTACGTGCTGCAGTATTTCGCACCAAATGAACGGGCTATTGAACGTACAAGGTGTATATATAATATATAAGCCCCTTAGGAGCTCTGAAGCCCGGCCCTCAGAGGTCCTATCGCGAAATGAACTTTTGATGTACACATGGCAGGCCAAGACCTACAAAATGATATATACATCATGGGTCTAGGACTTATAGTTGCTATGATATAGCGCTCCTTTATTAATATAGCTTATATAGTAAAAAAAAACGGTACTAAGGCCCCTTTTACGGCCCTGAGAGGTCAGATCGCGAAATGGAAAAAAGTCATTTCTTGGCAGGCCAAGACCTACAAAATGATATATACATCATGGGTCTAGGACTTATGGTTGTTGAGATCTAGGGTGATGACGGACGGACGGACAGACAGACAAAACGGGGACAATAGAGCATTTTTTTTTCGAAAATGCTCTAAAAAAAAAACAAACTAGAATTGCTTTTACCAAATGAAAGCTACTGTATTGATAGTTTGAAGAATTATTTTTTTTTAAAATAGAAGGGGAATAGACATAAGAATGGGGAGGTCGTAAAATAGGTCAACGGGGTGTGCATGTGTGTGTGTGTAATTTACAGGTCACGTATGACAAGGTTAAGTAATGCTGGTTGCTAAGCGGGACGGACGTTATGGCAACGCCATCACTTGTACAGTAAGAGTTGGCCACCAATACAAAGGTAACGATACAAAAGTACACTAGTGAGGCTATGGACAGGACAAAGAAAGAGTTACCCACGGCAACAATGCATCGACTCAGTGAATAGCCATTATTGTATGTGCTCCTATAATAATACAAAGGAAGTACTAATAACGGTATTGGAAGGGGGGGGGGACAATAAGAAACAGCTTGACCCAGAACATTAGGACAAAACAATCTGAAGTGATTACATTGCTACCCCCCCCTACACACACACACCTCAAATTACTTTGTCACAATTAAGTATATATATATTTGAGCTAACAATGATGTAATTTGAAATAAATGTGAAAAAAAAGTTCTGCAATGCAAAAAAAAACCTTAGTTTTTTTACACACAAGTAATTAGGTACAGTAATAAAATTATCATACCGCAAATTTAACAATGTATGGCATGAATAAGATATGATATGGTACCACCATTAATAAAACAATTCTCTGCCTCAAACCCATAATTAAGAAAAAACTGCTTAACATAGTAGAGAATATGCTAATTGATTCATATATGATGCCCTGTGTGGTGAACAAACAGTACCCTTACCACAGTTGGCATGTTTTTTTTTATAATTATGTTGGTAAATTACTGATAAAGAATGCTTATAAATCATCAAATAATAAGTTAATCAGAAAGTATTATTTTTCTCTCTTTTAAGTTGACTAGTAAGCTAGTGTGTAAAAAGCAAACAATAATATGCACACTGTCATTAAAAGGTTTAATATTAATTGATATAAAAAAAAGCAAACAATCAAAGGCACACTGTCACGAAAAGGTCTGCCACCCATAACTTAGTATGAACTTAATTAAATATTGATAAAAATGATAGTGAAACAGACCGTTTTTAATATAAATTGATATATTTTTTTCTTTGTTTAATCATATTACAATGAGGATTACAAAATAACATTTTTTTTACATTACTATGTGACATTGATTAGTTAAGCATTAAGTTTAGGTAATTGTGTTTGAAAGTTTGATTCAAACTTACCAATTCTTTTAAATTTTGTTTGTTAATGAACTCCTTTTGTCTCTGGGCTATACACTGCAATTTTTGAGCTATGGACTTGGTCAAAACCTGAACAAAAATTTTTTGACAACTTAAGTTTAAGACAATGCTAATTTAGCAGAAAAACAAAAAAACTTGACCATGTTTTTGGTTTGGCATGTAATATGATGTAAATGTTAGCATCATTGAATTGTTTGTTGTTGGGTTTTTTTTTTTTTAAAGTTAGACTTAAAACTTAAACGAAAACCTATTTTCTTAAAATATTGTTTAAATAATTCATAAATAGATAATTACATTAATACTCACCATTCTTTCATGTTTTGGGAAGCACATTATTATTTTACTGTGGTAGATTAAAGAGACTATCTTAAAAGTGGACAAAATGATATAACTTAGTACTCCTAGAAGCCTGTACAATGAATAAGTCCACAAATACTATGATGTTGATTTATCAAATATAGGTCAACTTTGCCTACACGGAAATGTAACAGGGGCATTGTTTACATCAACTCCAATGAAACATATATACTTTTTTCATTAGTTCTAGAAATGAACCACACAAACAATTAAGTTCGAATCAAATCCTAAAACAAAATATTGCTTTAATGAAAACAGCTAACGCCCAATTTTTCAAAACATTTGACTTTTGTTGATGTTTTCAGTCAGCTGTAGCCCTGGTTTGGCTGCGAGCCAATCAACATTTGAGGGCAAATCAGACCAATTGATTATTTTAGGGGTGATAACTATTTAAATAATATAATTTTATCGTTGTTTAAAATAAATCCGTTAAAATATTTCTAAAGATTAATATAATTACTTATCGAAATAGAAAAATATGTTTTTTTTAAGATATTCAACTTTTTAGTGTAATAGTTTTGTTTTTATAGTCTTTAAATAAGCCTGGTTTACCCTAATGTTCTGCTTTAGGATCTTGTTTTAAAAAATAGTCCTCACAATTCAGTTATGTCCTTAGCTTTTGAATAGACATACAATGATCATATTCAAAGAGAATTTTTGCAATTTATATATCAGTTTTCTAAGGCTTGCGAAAATATTATCCTGTCAATAGAACATTTGAATACAGTCGTCAGGTCGACCTAATTATAAATGCAGCGCAATGATTTTGTTTCCATTTAACATTAGTAACAAAAATAGTTCGATCTCCAGACTTTAGTTCTCCTTTCTTAAAGATAGGACGTATTTCGAAAGAAAAATGGAGGTTTCGATGCAATAAATTAGTTTAGGAATTTTAATGGACCTAAGGGCGTCCAGAGTTTCAAAACTCTCCCAGGTTCGTTCTCAGGTAAGATATTAAGGCATTGAATTATTGCTTTGGTATAAAATGAGCCTTATCTACTCTAAGCCAGTGTTTCGTCATGATTGAGTTCACTAATGATTACACTTGTGCAATATTTTCCAACTTTCAAACCCCAAAGGTACTAGAAAAAAAGTGTTTCATCGTATTTTCATTTTGTTGATTTAAATATTTTCTTTACCTCTTTTGATTTAGCCGAACCCTCTAGTAATACTAAGTACATTTAGGATTAACGAAATGGAACATACTGGAAAAGTCAGCAAATATCATTAATGTTATACTATAAATAGAAAATTAGGCTAGTACTTTTAACAGGCAAAGTATGTATTGTAATGACATGTATACAACAATTTTTTTTACTTTTCATTAAATCTGAATTCTGTCATGTTTAACCAATACTTTTAACACACAGCAACATATTATCAGTATCAAAAATAGTTATAGTTGTTTTTTTTTCATTTACTTATAAAAGCAGAAAAAAATGCAGTTTATTTAATCTTTTTTAATATAATATTAATAAAGTTTATTACTTAAATGACTATCAGCCTGGAATTCTGAGGCACCCTAACAAACAATGACAGTGAGGACCCCAACAACGTCATTATTACCTAGCTTTGACCTTTTTGTTTAGTTTATCTATTATGTTGGTACTAATTAGCACATATAAATTTTATATAGTGTGTATTGTCTATAGACTATACTACGGATATGTTAAAAAGTTATGTTATTGCCTTTTTTTTTTTGCACCTATACTATAAATGTTGTTTGCAAATAACAGAATATCATTAATCAAATAGTCTATTTACAAGTTTAAAAAATATTTTTATATTGTTCGCCTATTTTTAGAAATAGAAAGTAACTTATGTTACATCTGCTACTCTAAAATAGCAGAGATGCAGATACTCTCTTACAAAACATTGACAGTTCGCTGAAAAGACTTAAATTAGGTTCTCTTCAGCTGTAATTGATTTTATGATAAAAAAAATTTTTTTCTCAATATCAGGTATCTTGGTGCATCTGTGGGGTGTTGAGGGATGGATCGTCTTTTGAGAGGCTTGGATGCTAAGCAGGTCATGCACATGCTTAGCTTGTATCTTGACAAAGAACGTAGGTTCTGGAAACCTCTGGTCATCAAATCTTCATCAGAAGAGGTATTTTTCTGTCAATTCAACAAGTTAATATCATAAACCATTAATTAAAATGTCTGCATAAACGGTTTCTACTATATTTCTAGTTTACATATTACCAGAGTTGTATGATTGATTTATAATTAAAATGTATATATTGTATTCAGGGCATAAATGAAAGGGAACGTGATGAAGTAGCTGCATGGTTAGCTCATCTTTCAGCTGAATTTACTTTCTTGCCTGAAACTTGTGGGTTAGCCATTCTTTTGATGGATAGAGTTCTGCATTTAGTCAAGGTATTTTAGATATTTTTATTTGAAAATGTAAATATTTGCAAGAAAATTAAGTTATAAAAAAGCTTAATACTATTTTATATGTTTACTAAGGTTCGAGCTAAGTATCTGCAATGTGTCGCCGTGACCTGCCTTTACATAGCAGCCAAAACACTTGAAGAAGACGAAGTAAGTGTAATGTACAAATATCGTTAACATGTAATACTAATGAATCTTTAAAATAACTAATGTAACTATTTACTAGTTAAATTAATTTATATATATATAAATATGTTAAAAAAAATTTCTCATCTATAAGAATATTCCCCCAACTTCGTATCTTGTGAGGAAAAGCTGCTGTGGATGCTCATTTGCAGAGATTACCAGAATGGAAATGGTTATCCTCAGCAAACTCAACTGGGATATTAAAACACCATCGGCAGTTGATTTTCTTCACACGGTTTGTGCATTTTTCATTGTCAGCGTTATCTGTTTCATAAGTTTTTGTATTTTGCTTTTATTTTAATATTACACATTTTTCTTGTCTCCTAGAGATATTTTTCTTGCTGGTTTTTTTCATAGAATACCTTTTATCCAGTTCCTTTTACTTATTGAATTTGTGTGATTGAAATTTGTATATTTTTTTCCTTTAACCCTTGTCTAAGGTAGCTAGTACGAAATAATTTATCATCATTACAAAATATTATAAATGAAATTTGCTAACATTGTTTCATATTTTGATTTGATCAAGAAATTTATTTTTTTTTCTTTTTAGATAGAAATTTATTTTTTTTTCTTTTTAGATTCATGTAGTGCTTTTACTACACTACCCCCACCTGTTATCCAGCCAGAGCAACATGAGCCCCACAGAGCACCTGTCTCTTGTAATGCGCAAAATGATAAGATGCCTAACTTGCTACTCTTTGCATCGCTATCGACCATCCTCTATTGCACTAGCCTTGATTAGCCTTGAGCTAGAGCAGATAACCCCAGGATGGCTTCGTCTTGTTTTGGCATTACAACGAGCTACCAATGTGAGTCTTGGCTAAATGTAATTAGCTAATCTCATTTTAATTAGAATTATCAGTACTTTAAGAATTAAATTTATTTTATTTTTGATTTAGGTTGGAAGTGAACAACTCATGCAATGTCGTGAAGCTATAGCAGACATCTTGGGCCACCATCTTCATACTGGGTACCAGTATCAGTCTCGTAAATCTTCATCTTCAGCTCCACAATCGAAAAAACGTAAAGTGGAGCATGTTTTACCAGAAAATGAGGATGAAAATATCTATGATGGGATCAAGCGTTTGTACAATGAAGACATGTTGGTAGCTAATGGCAACTCTTACCTAGGTGACAAAACTGCTCTGCGCTCCTCATGTAGCTTGGAGATGCACCAAGAACTTGATGAGACCAACAAATCATCAGGGCAGGCTCTTTTAGTAAATTGATTTTTGTTAATAGAACAAGCGTTTTTTTTTTTGTAAAGTAATTAAGAATTATTACTTTTTACAAAATAGTAATATTGTCATCTGAATCACCCGTATGGTTTAGCTGTAAAGGTTGGGAAAAAAAAAACTTTTAGACCCCAAAAACAAAGATGATTCAACTTAGCTGATTTATAATTTTAAATATATGCAAAATTATATTCATATATATATATTTAAAAATTAAAGCCATATCTTGGGAAAATTATATTAGATCTCAGAAAACTTGCTAGACAAAGGTCTCAAGTGCATTTTTAACAAGGGCAATATTTTAAACTTTTGATCATTGCTGTTGACTATTTGCCTTTTTTTATTATTATTATTTATTTATTGTTCATATTTAAATTTTTTTTCCTTTCCCCCCAATCCAAAAAAAAAAAAAAAAATTTAAACAAAGAAAAAATATATCTAAAAACAAAAAAATTATAAAAATGAAAAAAAAAATTGATTTAATTGATTGTGTTTGTGCCTTATTCAGACTATGAATAAGGTCATGTTCATGCAGTTTATTTCATTACAACTGAAATCTTATTTAACTGGTGATTTTACGTTTTCATGTAGACTCTCCTGTGATTTTTAGGCTAACTTTAATTGCTAAGTGTATTGTAGTCACAAACATCTTTTTTCCTAATGGAATTCATTGAGAAATATATATATCTTTTGATGCTTTCAACCAAGCATTGTTTTTGTAAACAGTGGGCCCTAATATATATAATATTATGGGCAGCAGTGCAAATTTTGAACTTCTACAATTTGCTTTTTTTTTTAAGTCATAAAACACTTGGCTAAAAATTATTAGGTACATTGCAATGTATTGAGGAGTCCACACGATGAATGGGCAGGCATCGTCACAAAATACTACAATGGGAAAAAAATGATTTTTTAACATGATGCAATGCTTTATTTCCTTTATTTATTCTTTATTATTATGTAGAAAACTAGAAAAAGGTTCTAATATGGCTAGAGAGAAGTAACTTAATTTTCCTTATTTTGTGACTATGCCTGTTCTTTCTGTGAACTCCTCATGTGCAAACTTTCATATGTTAATTAGGAGCCTGTGATCTTTTGTGAATATGTATTATACATGTATTCATTAAATGTATAGAAATGATTTTTCAAAAAGAAATTTAACGTTGCTTTCTTATTTGATCTATGGAAACAATTCATTTAACAAAGCGAAAGTTAAAACAATGTTTTATTGTATTTCATTTTACTTGTCAATCTTCTGTTTAAATTTTAATAGACTTGGTGTCATAATGCTTAGTAACTATTTTAACAAGATTTTATTTTTACTGTGAGAAAATTTTAATTTCTCAGGAGCAGAAACCTGCAATAGACAAATACAGCTTGTAAAATTGTTATTTCTTCTAAACTGTATAAATCTGCTGTTAATTTAAGGTTTGCTGATATATTTTTTTCAGTCTGAAAGTCTAAAATCATCTCTTATGCTTATAAATATTCATTGATTGACATAAGAATGGTTGTACATCATATAAATTGGTTTATATTTTTTTTTTTATCATTACAACTGGCTTAAAAATTGTGTTAGAAATTTCAACTTTGTAGACTTAATGAGATATCCTGGATGTCAGAACATTCCACTCTGCAAATAGTGTATACATTAATTGCATCTTTTCAGGATTGGTAATGATAAAGAACATTTATTTGCCTAAAAATAACTCCTATGTGAACCCTGATTTCAGTTTTTTTTGTAAAAGGATGTACACCATTTGTTAACTGATCTGTTGTACACTTGATCTAAGTGTCTATGTAGATATTCGTATAGATGACAGATTATTTGAAAGGAGATACACCAAGTATTATTTAACGTGCAATAATTAAGAAGACTAAGAACTATGGGTTTTTTTCACACTTGACCTGGAATTCAATTAAGTTGTAAGAAATCCATTGGTCTTCTTATTTATTGCATTACATGTTTGTACATTATTGTTATGTTAAAAATATAGCAGAAAAAATATTGGGCGGGAAGTCTGGCATGTCCTGTGGGCACTCAAGGCAAGCCATTGTTACATTTATTATTCATTTATGTATGTATTCATTATTATCACCTAAACATTAATCACCATTTGTCAACATATAGTAGTATACAACCCACATGAGGCTGTGTTTTCGTGTATTTATTTCTAAAATTTAGTAAAATGTTAGAACAAAATTTTCACATTTTTTCTCTAGTACTTTCCTTCTGTCTTCTCATTACGATATTTTCATACAAAAGACAAAAAAAAAATTATTGTTGTAACTTTGTTGTATTATTTTTCAATGTCATCCATGATTTAAGAATTTTTCATTTTTCAAAAACCATCTCTTTGAATTTGTGAAAAATACTTTCTTTTATTTTTAAAGGCATGTAATTTGTTACTACCAACACAGAAAGTTAGACACACTTAGGATTTTTTAAAAAGTAAATGTTATCTAGTTGGGTTATTTTAATGTCTTCCTTTCTGTATTTGCTTATACCATACTCAGAATAGATGGATTATTTTGGCAGCCTTGTTAATTTACTGCTAAGATAATCATGACCAATTTATTTCAAACCATCGTTGAGAAAGTATCTGGATGTGAGTAAATTAATTCTAAAGTATTTGAACATTGCTAATATTGTGATTTTACCAACATTACAACCATTGGAGACCACTTTAAAAAAATAAGTTATCTGGAAGAAAAAAAATAGTTTGTTGTTTTTTTTTTTTTCTGAGTGTTTTATACGTGCAAATACATGTACATGTAGTACTTTTCATACATACTGCATAAACAATTTAATTACAAGGGCAACCAAATAACGTACTAATATTGTAGTTTACCCCCCTTTAAGGAAATTTCAAAGTACTTTAGTGTTTAAAAAGAAAAAAAAAGTTCTGAACATGTGGATTTTCTGCATCAAAATCATTTTTGAAATCTGTAAGACTGATAAACATAAAGCATCTGGAACACCTATTGAGAACAGCTCTTTACTAAATAAGCTAGCGATGACTAAAAAGTTTTAGATGCTTTCATAAACTACATTTTAACCAGGTTACTTAAGCAACTCACACTTTAATGTCTATTTAGAAAATTTCATTTGGTAATTCTTTTAACAGCTGAATTTTTTTTATGTAGTAATTTTAAGTTTGTCACCAGCTTAAAAAAAAAATTACTTTTTTTATGAACAACACAACAACACTGCATCCCATTTGAATTTTATAAAAGATCACTAAAAACAAATGGATACAATTAAATGTACTGTATTTATTTTAAATAAATTTCATTGACCACATTACAAGGCATCATCAGTGGAAAAAAATATTAAAAGTTTAAAAAAAAACAATATTGTAAACAGAACAAGATAAACTCAAGCTTAAATGTCTCTAAATAGATGTTTACCATAATAAAACAAAACCCTTTAGCCGAAAAAAAAAAATGAACAAAACCACAAGCAAAATTTAAAGAACAGATCCAAACCGCTAAGCATCGGTTTTCCAAAATAAAAAAATTGTATAGAATTATGGCTCTTGCATTCTTACAATTAACCATCATGTACATTAATCAACGCTTAATAAAAATGTTAAATGCTTCCAGAAAATAGTACACAGCTAAAAACAAAGATCAATGACACAAAAAATAATAATTATATCTTTAAAAAATGTTTCAATGTACATTTATGATAAAATAATGAACAGAATACAATTACAGGCTAATTTTACCAAGCCAAATGTTGTATGCATCAGACAAGAAAAATAAAGAACATTAATTTTCCCAATGACGGACTATTATCATTTGTCAAATTGCAATCTTTACAATTTAAAGCTTATACATGTACTAGCATAACAAAATGTAAGTTATTTTCTCTTCCCAAAAATCTGTTATTACACATGCTTTGTTAAATAGTGAAAATTGATTGCAATTGTTTGCCTTTCATTAGTTTACCTTAATTGTTTTAGTCATTGTAACAAGTTGTCAATATTTTTTTTTAAAGATTACATTTGTGTTGTTTTTTTTCAGCTCAGCATTTTCTTAAAAGCAAAGCATTAACAAAAACACACCATTAAGATGAGAGAAAAAAAGATAAAAAAATAAACAGTAGTTATGTAAACAAATATGGTATACAATATCTCATTGTTTTCAACATTCTTATAAACATGGTGATTACATTAGTTAAAAAAAAAGTTATCCAGGTGAAATTGATTTTGAAAAAAAAAAAAAGAGTTTTACCTGCACGAATTATAATTATGAAACAAAAAACAGAGCCATTCTCTTTAATTTTATCATCAACTAACAATAACAGTTATAAAAAAAATATGATCAAATGGATATAGCAGCATGATGAATAACAGTTTCAGCTTTTAGTTTTTCGCATTCTTGTCTTTCTTTTAACCTGTTGTAAATAATACAAACAAACCATGTAGATAGTTTCAGAAAAAAAGTTTTGTTTTTAAAAATAAAATCCAAAAAGCATTATCTAATACAGGGGACGGGTGGTCGTGAGGTGTCGACCGGAGCGTCCCAGATTCAATTCTCAGTGAGAACCTTGGGATTTTTTAAGTTCCCGGTGAAAGTCCCGCAAGTCCACTCAGCTTTAGAAGGGTAACTGACTTTAAGTTAGTGGAGTAAAGATGGCTGGGCGTTGTACTAACCACACAATCCCTTCATATGCCGAGGTAACTGAAACAGATGATTTCTACACTTCACATATCCTGATGAGCCCTTTGGGAACTTTTTTACTTTTTAATCATCTAATCATATGTTCTACTGCAATAATCTTTGACATTGTTTTTAGTAATTCAACAGACATTGCAGTTTTTTAATGTGGGACACTCTGACAATACATTGGGTGAGGTTGAAATTGAGTAGGCAATAAAACCAGAAACCTTTCTTGTAATAAAAAAAATCTGTATTACTGAAAAAAATAGCCTTCAGAGATGTGTGACAGATCCAACATTGTTCTTTTAACATTTTTTTCAGAACATTTTGACTGTTTCACAGAATAATTGAAGTGGCATTATGGATTTCACAGTTTGAAAAAAATGATCAAATAAATAATCTATTAAGCCAGTTGATTACTTTTGCATTCTATTTTCCATCTTTGTAAAATACTAACTTTGTGAGCCAATGCTCCAAAAAAAACAAGCAATTTAAGTCTTTTCCGTTTCGGACAAAGGACATTTTAGAGCATTTTCGCCGGACGAAATCCGTATTTTTTTTTTCCGGTTTCAGCCATAAATATTGCTCCACGCCCATGAATTTTGATAAATTTAGAGAAGGAAGTAATCATGTTGAATAACTATTACAAAAATAAATAATGATTACGCCCCTTTGATTAGCTTTTATTATTTATATTTAAAATATAAGCAAAAACGGTACATAAGAAACTCTTACATTTTGGTTCTGATAGGTCAGATTGCAAAATGGACTTTTGATGTACACTTGGTAGGCCAAGACCTACAAAATGATATATACATCATGGGTCTAGGACTTATGGTTGCTGAGATATAGGGCGCTCCTTTGTTAATATAGCTTATATAGTAAAAAACGGTACTTAATACGCCCCCTTTTACGGCCCTCAGAGGTCAGATCGCGAAATGAAAATGAACTTTTGCTGCACACATGGCAGGCCAAGACCTACAAAATGATAAATACATCATGGGTCTAGGCCTTATGGTTGTTGAGATCTAGGGTGATGACGGACCGACAGACAGACAAAACAGGGACAAAGCAGAAGAATAAATATGTATTAGTTAAAAAAAGGGATATGCATGCTTAGTTTTAAAAAAATATTTCAATTACATTTAAAGTATCCTCCTCTTCTTCTATCACCGATGATGCATTAGATTCAGCTTTGGCAGGAGTTAAATTTGATGATGACTGTGAACACTCAGTTTCTGGTGCATCCTCACCATCGGATGT
This sequence comes from Bulinus truncatus, assembly GCA_021962125.1. NCBI lineage: Eukaryota > Metazoa > Mollusca > Gastropoda > Planorbidae > Bulinus > Bulinus truncatus. The sequence continues at coordinate 1,145,779 of JAGDYQ010000165.1, forward strand.
GCCGTTAGTAATTCTGCTTTTTCTGTACATACAAAAATTACAGCACTTTTTAATAGTCTAATCAAGCCAACAGATAATTATTTTCTGTTATTATAGGAATAATGGTAAAAAGAAAATTGGCATTCCTATTAATAGTATACAAAAAAAATGCTATTAAGAGCTGAAAGCCACTCACGTGTTGCGAACATTAACTTTAATGGGTTCAGGCCTAGCAACAGGTCCTCTTTTCACAGGAGTTGTGATGGCTGATGGAGAACAAGATCTTTCAGAGCCTGAATCACTAGAATTTCTGAATGAGCCTCGGCTGACCCTTGCACTGAAACATACATCCAGTGATTAAAACAGACCAGTGAACACTAAATTAAACAGGAGTTAATATCACAATTAAAATAAATACAATGTAAAAGACATATCTATCTAATAGATGTAAGGTATCTTTTTATCAGCATTGAAAAAGAAATCAAAATCTAATTATTTTATATAAATTAACTACAGAAATTAACAAGTGATATCCCTCTCATATAAAAAAGAAAAGAAACATTTCTTACATTTTAGGCTGTGGAGGAGAGGATCCGGTGGATGGTGATGAGGGTGGGGATCTTTTCCGAGAGGACTGAATTGGAGCTGGACTAGGTCTGGTGGACCTAAGAGATGGATTACGACTACTGTCAAACAACAGTAGAGGGTACAAAATAAAAGTGTTACTTCACTACATGTGCACAATAATGATTCATTAAATCTGTTATAATATTTATAATATAATTCTTAGACAAAGGGTCAGACTGCTTATTATTCTGTGAAAAAAAAATATGACGTAACTGAATCATGTGTGCACATGAATGACAAAAAAAAAAATTAAAGTGATTTATTTACTTGATAAAATCTAAATAATAATTTTATATGTTTAAAAAATAGAGATTCTAATGAGATTAAAACAAGTAATTTAAGTTAAAAACAATCATTAAGTTTTTACAGCGTAAGTGCTTAATAATATCAAAAGAAAAAAAAGAGTACAAGTCTGATGTTGAAATGTACTTACAAGTCTTCACGTAAAGTTGGAGGTTTCAACCTCTTGACAACAGCAGGACTAGGTCTGTCATCGCCTTTTGCACTAGCCCCAAGCTCATTTGCTTCAGAATGACGTTTTCTTCCTCTCGCTGGACGCTGGTGGAGTAACAACTTTGAGCAATGAAGACTTAACTTTCTTCTTCAATCCTTTCTCATTTGATGGATGTGATTTGGTTTTCTGCACTGTCCCGGGGCTGCTGCCATTCAGTGAAGAGGTGGATGATGTTGCAGCCTTGCCTTTGGCAGCAGTAAAATCTTCTATTTTGGTCTGTTTTGTACCAGCTTTCATTGCTGCTAGCTTGGATTTTTTCGCAGGCTGTGGAGATTCTTCATCTTCAGTTCTTTGTTCTTCCTGCTTGGGCGCATCGTCTTTTATTTTTCTGGGCCGTCCCCTTTTCCCAGGAACTTTAACAGCAGCAGCAGAAGCAGACTTAGATTTTGTCTGCTTAGCCTTGACTGGTTCTTCCGTCTCAGATAATTTTGAGGACTGTGAATCTGAATCAAAGCCTTCACCCACAGGCCTTTTCTCTTTCCTACAAGTTCAAAACGATTAAGTTACAAAACTTATTTCAGTATTATTGTAACAAAATATTCAATAAAACTACATTTTATTTTTTTTTATTTTTGTAAGATGAATTTTAACTTACTCTGCGGCTCTTTTCTTCCTCATTATTGGATCTCGTTCATGTATGGGTACCCTGGGCAAGGGATTAACTACAGGAGCGTGGCTCAATACAACTATTTCTGTGGTTGTTTGCTCTGATGATGACTTCTTGACATCCCCTGAATAATTGACTGAGCCACCCATCCGTCTCTACATTAAAAAAAAATACACATGTTTGAACCAATTTTTTTTTTTCAAAGTTTTCTTGTAAACAATAAGGGAAAGATATAAATGTACATGCATAAATGAATTATCTAGTATAATTCAATCAGGGTTAGATTTTTGCATCAAGTTTCAATGTCTCAAAGGAAAGGTAATACAGAGAAATGTTGTAGAAATGTATATATCATCTGTTAAAAAATGTTGTAAGGAATTTCTTACTTTCAGTATTGTGAAAAAAAAAGCCTTTTGTCCATACTTTTCTCCCCGATTTGAAAATTTTAAAAGTTGGTTTGAGTTCAGCATGCGAAAAACATATTGAGCAGGTTAGGTGGGGTTTGGGGCAATTTTATGCATTGGTACAGTCTAAGCAATGGGAGAAAAAAAGTCACCAATTCTGACAGAGAGGTCAATTTAAGTTCAGCAGGGAAAAAAATACATTTAACACATTGACAGTGTGGGACTGATCTTTAGCAAGATGATAGGCAGTTCACAGGGGGATAAGACTTGGGGGGAGGGGGGGTTGAAGAATCTTTCATATCATACTTTGTGAGGGGGGAAAATTTAACAAAGGAGGTCAGTCACTTATTTCATAACACAGAAGAGTTAACACAGTTACTTAGGGGGGTGGGGGGTAAAGTTTTAAAATTACAAACAACTTAACTAGCCAATTTACGTGCCTTCAAGGAGTGTTTTTGTGATTGATGGTTATGGTATAGCTTATAATGTGATATTGCTTGGGGTTGGGATTTTTTATGGAAACTGATTATCATATTTTGCCAAGATAGTAATTAACATTAGCCTAATAATTTTTGGCTTTTTGTTTGGGTTAGAAAAACTATGTATCATTATTTACAAATATGGTACATGTATTTTAATTTCATCAGTAATTTAAAATACTGATGAAATTAACTTTTTAAATGCACAAAAAAAGACTTGAAAACATTTTTAAGATGCCCCACCCAATTTAGAAGCAATTAAATTTCAGTACAACATATAAATTAAGAAAATATAACAAGTATGTTAAAGGAACATTTCACTAAAAACAATGCAGTGGCGACAAGAATGGTGAATTAATTTCTATTTTAAGTGAAAGAACCAAATTAATGTAAAAGACCTCATAATCTGACAACCTTTTTTTTATTTAGCTAAAGCCTTCTTCACCTATTAAAAGCTTAAAAATGTATGACTATACATTAGCTAGATAGCAAATTAAAATGAGAATTTCATCACTTGCAAAAGTAAATACATTTTTCATCTTGTATTGGTAATTCAAGCCTAAACATAATAAATTACACAATGTAAATTAACTGATCATTATAATTTTTGATGAAAAAAAAAACAAACTAATGAATATTAACACACCTTGGATTCAAATGGAAAATCTTTTGGCAAGTAGCTCTGCAGATTAGAATAATTCTAAAAAAAAGAAAGAAAGAAAAACATAGTAATAATTTAATCTTTAGTTCATTATTCAACCAATCCCTGATAATATAAATAATTATAAAAAGTGAAAATCTCAGCAGATGGTGTACCTTATCTGGAGCTGTGAACAGTTTACTGGGCAAAACAGGATCTTGTGTCACTTCCTTCAGAGTTATAACTCCTGTCTTAGCATGCAGTAGCCCAAGAGCAATATCACACACAGCATACAGTTTCTAAGTAATACATTGATCTTTTTAAGCATACATTTCAAGAGAAATTGACAATACAGGCAACACAGATTAACGGCACTACAATGCTAAAAGTTTCTTTACAAGCATTATTCACAAAATTTTCAGAAAATTTAAAAAAAATATGTATCTCTGTCAACTCTTAATAAAATTGTGGGTTTCTTAAAGTGGCGCCAAACAAACCTTGTTAGCACCCTCATCATCTGGGCACTGAGCATCTTTGGTCTGTTTGATATTTTCAATCATGTGCCGAAGGAATGCATAGTTATAGTCTTCGTGTTTATGAGTAAGTGGATCCATCATAAACCACAAACACCTATAACCAAAATAAAAAGTAACATAGCTTTATAATATCTACATCGCTTTTTTTAAAATAATAACATACTGTAATGCTGTTTAAAGTGGATGATAAAATGTATTTTTTTTTGTATTTGTATCCTCCCTCAAAGACTCACTCTTTTAAACTTTTCAAACTTTCAATATCTTCATAAGATTTAAAATCTGGGTCATGGGCCAACAGGTGAATAGTGTACGGGATGACATAATCAGGCAGCAAGTAAAACATACGACCTGGTGAAGAATATATAAATTCTGATGACAGCAACAGATCATATCTCATAAATCAAAGTATGAACTCAATGTTGACCACTAAAAACCGAAAGCCAATGTTCTGTTTCCAGTGTGTCAACAATAAAAGCATAAATGACAACTAACAGGCTGAGTTTAAAAATGGAAAGCAAGAATGAAACATGTAGGAAAAATTGTACAAACATAAAATACCATACCCAAAACATTACTTTTGATCAATTATAACATTTGAAATGAGAAGACAAAAGTATATCAATTAACCTCTAGCACTTGGGTTCTGTTTGATAAAGTCTCTCCTCTTTGTTATATTCTGTGTGAGAAACTGTTTCAGTTGCTGCCTTCTTTCTTTGATTGGGTCATTAGCACCAAGACACAGTATGGCCATGTATTCCAGTGGTAGCTTCAAGCTGATGAGACCCTTGTGTAGTCGGTTAGCAAAACGAAGACGCACCTGATAGCAGACATCCTAAAGTACCCAAATGAAAGTGATGAGACAGTGGCCTAGCAAGTTTATTAGACATGGCTTAACAAAAAAAACTCTCTCAACGTTTAAATACATCTTACATTTAGCATAAGCGCCAGGGCCTGAAACTGCTCTTTGACAATAATTTCAGCATAACAGGGCTCTTCTGCTAATTTTAGCATGCAACATCCTGCTTGTAGACGCAATCTTGCCAACTCTGGTTTGCTTAAAAATATAAATAAATAATAAAAGCTTTTTGATGTGCATTTTTACATGATATTTGATTTATATAAAAAAGTGAGTCATAAATAAATACTATCACTGAAGTTGCTACAATAATATTTCAGCAATTTGGCTTCAGTAAAAAAAAAAACAACATACTTTGTCAGTCCATTTTCCATAAGGTCACCGTCATGAATAATTACAGTGTACAAAAGTCTTAAAGTGGATGTTCCAGAGTTGCTTGTGTTTGATTTAAGCCCCAAAAGCCAACGAACCAAAAGTTTCATTGCCTGCACCTAATAAAGTGAATTAAAATCATTCAGATGATAAGCAACAATTAAATCAAAGCATAGGTACATTGAAAAAAAAAGTTTAATCAAGATTTACTTTGGCTTTTGTTTCATCTGACACTTGATGGTCTGGACACCAAGATTCTTCAGTTGCAACACCCTGAGTCTGTCAAAAAAAAAAAAAGCATAAAATCTTAAAGGATTTTTTTTAAGCACGAAAATGTTTTTTTTTAAGGCCTTGAGAGTCTTTAACAAATCTGAAAGCTCACAAGTTGAACAAGAGTTTTTCAATGAGATCACGCTTTAAACATGAATGAAGTGAATGAATATAAAAAATAGTTCAATTTGAACTTAAGAAATGATAAAAAAAAATTACTACACTACATACCACATCCTTTTCAATTCAGTCCGATACATTTTTATTTTTCTATACAGAATTAAACTTACTACCTACCCTGTCTTTCATTAATAGATCCTTCACAATAACTTTTGATACAATGCCTTTGATCTCTGAAGCAAACAGTTTTGGAAACAGTTGCGCTATGTGACCAAGAGAGACAATGGCTGTCAAGTAGTTGGCATTATCAGGATTAAGAGCACCTTGAATTGACTGAAATGGTTTTTTAACAAAAAAGTCTCAGAATGATTCAAAAACTTATACAGAGCTTTAAAAAATTTTTTGTTTGTTTGCTACAAGCTGTAAATAAAAAAAAACAACCTCAAAAATGCTAGTCACGGCCTGTTCCTTATTAATGCAGATGGTGTTGATGCATCTAAGGGCATGCTTAGCTTGTCTTGGTGATCCAAACTTAGCGATGTTAGTTAATAATGGCACTAAAGAGCTGAAATTTTATAGAAAGGTACAAATATCTTAGAATACTTTATTAAGCAATACACATTAATTTTCATCAAATGGATGTATAAATATTTAAAAAAAAGAACACAAAAAACACAAAAAAAAAAAAAAAAAAAAAACTACTTACGAATAAACTTCAGGATGGTCCATATGCAGATGGGCACCTGTGTTAGTTATAATCTGTATTGCTAAGTCGCCTGTTTCAAGATAATTAACAAAATAAGATCAGTGTTTTCTGTAATGATCAATACATTTTTTCTTTTATCAACTGTGAAAGAATACATTACTCTGAAATTAATCTGATCAAATTAACTTACTGACTAGATCATCATCATGCTTGACAAATGTCAGAAAATTTTCAAATATTTCAACACTTTTGAAGTAGTAAGGAAAATAGTGTGAAAGTGTCTGAAATAAATCATGAATTATATTACATTATAATAGACAGACAATCCAATGAAAAAATTTTCTAAAGAAAAAAATAAAAGAAACCCATTAAAGAATAATATTCTAATTTAGCTGGAAACTGGGTGTGTAATTAATTTATCATGAAGTGGGGCAAATGGAAAAAAGGAATCAACGTAACCTAAGCATAACATAAAAGTTAACAATTCTTAGTGCTGTTAAATATTTTATACTAATATAAGCTGCAATTATTAATTTAAACTATACGTAATTTGTTTAAGGATATAATTTTACCAATAAAAGTTGCACTCCTTTTTGATCTCCACCATCTAAAGCATCCTTTTCATCATCAACCCCAGCAACTCTCTCAGACACTGCCAGAACTAAGTGGTCAATGGATAAGGAATCAACCATGACTGGGGCAATTCTTTCAAGAAGTGTTTTCACCAGCTGATAAAGAATGTTTGGAGTCCCAGATGTGCAGCCGATTTTTTTTAGAATCTCTTTCTAATTATTAAAAGAGATTGCAGCAATTATTAGCTTTATTTACAGCAAACTGGTACATATTTTTCACTATCAATCAACATTTTAACAAATAAGCATACAAAGATATAGATTGAAAAAAAATAAGCATGTATATGTTTACACTGTATACTGGCAAATAGCTAGAAGTTTAAGGACATTTTACATACAATGGCAATCATTGTTATGGCACTATCTTAAGTCAAAATTGATACTAGTTGATATAAATATTACATCAATTGTTGCTAAGTGCACTTTCAGAGCTGGGATCACTTCTATATTCTGTTGTTATTTTTGTAACTTAAGTGAGATATGAGAAAATAGCTTGTTGACAAATATAACTTGCGTTAGAAATTCACAGGAAAATAATCTGTTCACCTTTATTTTTTCTCATCAATTTCCACATTATACAAATTTTTTGCTGAGAAAAAATGAATAACCACGTGACTCATTTCTATGATCATTTACCAAAGTAAATTTAGTCTATAAATAAACCTAAGAATGGAGCATAGTCTCCAGGTCAGTTTATTTCAACATCAGCCAGGCAAGTTTCAACACAAGACTCTTACCACTATCTCTTCTGCTTTCTTGCAAGTGCAAGATGATCCCACAAGAGTTTTCAGCAGCAATCGTAGTCGGGCATCATCCTTCAGCAACAAGTTAAATTTTTTCAAATACTCTTGAGGTCTAAGCATGTCTGACATCGTCCCTGTTAGTATTGAAAAAATACCAAGTCAGTGATCAAGAAAAGTTCTTTCACACCAATTAAATAAAAAAATGTATTATATATCTAAAAACTAAATAAATATTGTAAATGAAAATGTACAAAATTAATTCTGCTATTCGTAAATGTACTCACTGGCCAGTTGGTTAAGTTTAGGCATGACAGGCGGAGGATTGGCTTCATTAGCCCGTTCATGAGCCTCGACCAGCTGTAGAACCAACTGGCGAACACTGTGGAAAATAAACAGATACGTTAGCATTTCTATACATAGAAATATACCATTTTCCAAAAATTATGTAACATGCGGTGTTAAATTTGAAATCTTTAACTATGTGCAATCATTCAATGTAGGAGATAAATGTATTTCATGCATGTTACATAGTTTATTAAATTTGAAATCTTTAAAATATATTTTATGTTTTTCAATAATTTTTGTATTATTTAGTATATACGCAATACATGTATAAAATTTAAAAGTTGCATGTGTAGTTATTCAATTTCTTACAAGGAGTTACATCTATTTCATGTATGTCTACATCTATTTCATGTATGTCCTTTGTGTAATAAAATGTGATAACAGTAAACTAAAATCTTATGGAAGAAAAATTAATTAAAATACCAACTTGTTTCTACATTTCAGCATCTCAGAAAAGGCCCTGTTGTACAGAAAAAATTGCAATTAATTTAAATTCAAAATTTAATATATTGAACAAAAGGTACATACAAAAATTAGTTATGAAAATAAATATGGCCAAGCTCGAAAAAGAATACCTGACAGCATGTTCATCTAAAGTTGAATAAAGATTAAGAAGTATAGCCATTCTCTCATTAACAGGCCTCTGGTAAGGAACTAAATGAATGTTCAGCATGCGTTCAACCAGCAATCTGGAGAAAAGGCAATGTTAAATACCTTTATTCTCAACAAGTTTTTTATTTAAATATTTAAAAATTACATTTAAATGATAGCTGTTTTTTTTCCTCTCTCTCACCTGTCATCAGGTGTATTCTGATAATAATGATGAAATACTTTATTTTTCACAAAGTCAAGTCTGCTAACCAGTTCAGGATCTGGGCACTCTCGATCAACCATGGCTTGTTTATACATATTACCAAGTCCCCAGAGCGCATCACGGCGAATTTTGAACTGGAACAATGTACACAACATTTTAAATTTGTTTTATTTCTCTCCTCTACAATTAATGTTATTCCAATATGTTCTGTATCGAAAATTTAAATACTGAAATACAAAATTTTTTTTTTAATAGAATCACCTTTTTGTCCAGAGTCCTCTCTTTTATAAACTGAAGCATTTCTGGTGTCATAGCTTTCAAGTCCTTTTTTGCAACAGCAAGTAAACTGTTGACTACATCCATGCGAACTGACTCTTCAGGGTCATGCTGGCGAACTTTAATTTGCTCTAAAGAAAAGAGAAAAAAATCAGTTGATTATGCCAGTGTGACAACATGTTTAGAAAGTGAAATTTTTTTAAGCCTCTTTTAATCCCCTATTCAATATGTATAAAATCATGTCAAGTGAGTTTAAACATTCTGATTACAAACATACCTGTAAAGTACACACATTTTGAATTGTGCCTTTTTGCTATTTCCTAATTTATTTTTTAATTTTAACTGAAAATCACCATGTTTATATGAATATTTATTTTAAATTGTGTCAAAATCACATTCCAAATATATAAAAAGATGTAATGAAATGTATTAACAATTTGCTAAATGATAAATTATGTTAGTGTCTATTTTTTTTAGCAAAATGGGTCCTAACTGATAAGCAAGACAAACAAAAAAGCTATACAACTTATCTAAATAAGAATCTTAATAAGACTCCCTTTCAAAATTACACAAAATATCCTTTAATTCCAAAATTCAGAAGAAAAAAATCTCCTGCTTAACTCAGTACAGTTTTAATACAAAATAACACTTATCTGATATTTAAGAATTAATTATTTTTTAAAATTAAAATGTTTATGACATTTTTAATAATGTATACCCAATATATCCTTGACCAATTCAGGATGATTCAAGATGAAATGTTGAGTCTGCTGAATACAAGCAATTCTAATGGAAACACTTATGTCATTAAACCTGTTCAAAAATAAAAAGCAAACAGTTAAAAAAATAATTATTAAGTTGCCTCCCTTAAACTAAATACTACTACTACTACTACCCCCTTTCTAAAAAAAACTATTGAGAAGCCTAACTCAGGAAAGAAATTATAGTTTGCTATCTGCTCATAACCGAAAATGATTTTTTTTTTAAAGAATTCTTAAACAATAAAACAAAAACCACCTTGAATAATTTAATATGACATCATTATTTTTCAAGAAAGTTTACCTTCCCAAAAAGCAGATCCACAGAGCCCTGTTCTGGGTTGCAAGATCAGAATCTTTCTCTGAGAACATTTTTGCCAAAAGTTTAGTGACACTCTTTCTCTCAAGCTCTTCATTGCTCTGTAATAATTTGTTTGTTTTTTTTGTTATGAATCACACCCATATAATACAAACACAATGTCACTGCAAATAACACTACAATTGCCACTTACCTTGAGCTTGAACTCCAGTTGAGGGATGACAGCTAATAGAATGCTGGGAGACACCTGGTTCAGCTCATAGATCAAATCATATAAGTGGTTACCCACTTCATTTTCAGCTTGTTTACCAAGCATTAACATGTTGTTAAAAAACTATAAAGGAAAAAACAAAATTTATCAATGAACTATAAATAATGTCTAGTTGAATGTTTGTACCTTATTGAAAGCGTCAGCAAATTTACACTCAAAATTGATCAATTCTAAACAAAAATTACAAATTGTGCATAAAAAAAACTTACAGTCTGTATGTAGGGTTCAATCGTTGTTGCTGTTCTCTTGATTAAATCTTTTGCCATGATATATGCCATCTTTTTTTGTGTCTAAAAGACATTTGTTAAAGTCTTTAATTAGTATGATATGACTCAATACAAATTTTAATTGTCCATTGTGTTACTATTTAGAGCATTTTTGAAAAAAAAATGCTCTATTCTCCCTGTTTTGTCTGTCTGTCTGTCTGTCCGTCATCACCCTAGATCTCAACAACCATAAGTCCTAGACCCATGATGTATTTATGATTTTGTAGGTCTTGGCCTGCCATGTGTGCAGCAAAAGTTCATTTCGCGATCTGACCTCTGAGGGCCGTAAAAGGGGGCTTATAAAGTTCCGTTTTTTTACTATATAAGCTATATTAACAATGGAGCGCCCTATATCTCAGCAACCATAAGTCCTAGACCCATGATGTGTATATCAATTTGTAGGTCTTGGCCTGCCAAGTGTACATCAAAAGTCCATTTCGCAATCTGACCTCTCAGAGCCAAAATATAAGAGTTTCTTATATACCGTTTTTGCTTATATTTTAAATATAAATAATAAAAGCTAATCAAAGGGGCGTAATCATTATTTATTTTTGTAATAGTTATTCAACATGATTACTTCCCTCTCTAAATTTATCAAAATTCATGCGCGTGGAGCAATATATATGGCTGTAACCCGGAAAAAAAAAATACGGATTTCGTCCTGCGAAAATGCTCGAAAATGCTCTAAAATGTCCTTTGTCCAAAAGACTTAAATTGCTTGTTTTTCATTTGTTCATATGTGATATATACAAATTTTTATTTATCCCATTACCTTATTTGGGTCTACCATATTGACTAACACAGTTTCCAGTAATTCTTGTGACACAAAGTCTGCTTCTGATATAAGTGGTGCCATAATGTCAAGCATGAATGTCTTCACTTTGCTTGTATGTTTTTCACTGAATTAAAAATATGTAAAAGAAATGTTCTGTAATATGAACCATTTTAAATCGTGAGAGTTAGACTGGTATGGCATTAATTGCTTTATTTATTCCTATAATAAGTGTTTTAAATCATACTAGCCACTATGTGGGTTATGCATGTTAGGCTTAAAGCGCTTATTATATGCTGACAATTCAATTAAGCTAATGAAATAATTATGCAGTTTTTATGCTTTTTCAAAAATCACACAAGTTCAGGGCTAGACTTACTTTATGATTGAAAAGAACAGTTTAAAAAGGGCACAAAAGATTTCTTGATTTTCCTCCAGTTCAATGCATATATTAAAAGATTTCACCCAGCTCAAATTCTGCAAATGATAAATATATTTATTTTTATTCTTTCTGATCATTATAATTACTGCCATGTCTAAAGCTTGTCTTTTATCCAAAAAAAGATTGCTAAGACAAACAAGTTTATGTAATTGTTTAAGAAGCTCATGTTAAGAAAATAAAAAAATGCGTGCTACATTGAAAGCTTGCTCCTTTTATTACATTATGAATAATGTTTATTAATCGCTTCTAAGATCAAATCAAAACCAATTTTAGTAGCATTGAGACATGTTCTTAAATTACAGAAAGTATTACTATTTCTATGAGATTTTTCGATGCATAATTTCTAAGGAAGGTACTGTGGCATATAAAAAAAAGTTAACAGAATTTTAAAATTTCTGAATAAGTTACCTCCAACAAATAGAAATATCTCTTGAAGGATGGAGCATCAGGATCTTCCAAACCTCTCAATTGTTGTATAAAGAACATGAAGATCTCCTGAACATAGAAAAATAAATTAGTTATACTATCACATGTTACTGGCCAACTAAGATAAAACATATATGACTAGTCAAATATCAAAGCTCATAAAGAATTGTTACCTTTAACTGATCAGGTTCTTTGTACGGGGCTTCTGGTGCAAAAATTCTAAACACATCTGCAATACAACAGGCAGTGAGCAAACGAACATCTTTATTGCTATGTTCCATGTAAGTGTCTGTTGCAAGGTGAAGAGCCAAAGGGGCATAGCTATCGTTATCATCCTGACCCATATCTTGAAAGGCTCTAGCCAAAATCTGTGTAAAAAAAATTTTTTCAAAAAAATTATGCTGTAGAAAATCCCCAGAACATTATTTTTCTTTCATGCTAGCTTTACAGCATTAATACAAGAAGAAATAAGTCAAAGTAAATGACTATCACACACACCTTTAAACGTCGTATAAGTTCATCTTTCCCAACATCCTCTGCAAGCTCCTTACATCCAGGTGGATATACAATTTTGGAATGTTGTACATTCTTGGCCATATTTTATTAAAATGGCTGGTCCTTCAGCTTGAAGGCTAAAGGTATGCAGAATAATCTACAAGGAATGTATAAAGCCACAGAAGTCTTAAGCGGCTGCTAGATGGATAGATACAAGATAATAGCCTGTTCAGAAATTTAAGATTAGTAATTAAACTCTTTAAAATATTTAAGCTAAGCAAGTTAAATTTTTTTAATAATCTCATTTTATTTAAAACTTTTTTTTATTTAATCTATAAGGAGTTATAAAAGATTTAAGCTATCCAAGTATTTTTTTAATAATCTTATTTGATTTATAACTGTATTTGATTTCTTTTTTTTTAAGTTTAATCTATAAGTAGATACAAGAAATCATGTAAATATCTAATAAGAATATGGAAATTAGTTGTTTAAAGAGGCAAAAACAATCCAGCTAATGAGCTGTGTAGTTTTTATTTTTACATTGTTACTCAAAAAGTGTACTTTTTAAAGGTTGGTATGTTACAAACTGTCTGAACTTATAAAATGATAATAGTGTAAATGCAAGACTACTATAATCTATCTACAATACATCATACATGAAATATAACAATAGTTTGATATGTGACTATTTGGCCTATAAAATTAAGCATTTCCATCTTGCTTAACCAATCGATTTCTTAAGGATGTATAATAACCATAAATGGAAAAAATAAATAAAACAATTAAGAGTTGGGTTATACAACTGAAATAAATAATACAGTTGCTTCTATAAGGGCCAATTTGTTGTTTTCATTTTTAGCATTATGCGCACATTACAACCAGTCGTTGTAGGCCGAGTGAGCCAAGGGCGCCAGGGGAGGGAACACATGGTAAAATTTTCATTTTCTTAGTCTCAACCAAATTATTGTTTATTTCATACACTCACCCCAAAATTTAAGCATGGTTGTAATCATAAGGAATAACAGAAACTATGGGAATATCAATGCTCACGATTAAAACCAAAATTAATACGATTTATACGCCATTTCATAACAAAAACACACCGCGTTTTCCATATTTTTTGCAGTAGCGATAGAAATCCCATACCGAGGTCGGAAAATATCTTAAAATAGATACTATATTTTACTACTATATCAAAATGATGGATAAATACTTACCCTAATCACTGAGAAGTGATGATACCTCGGTGTAGGTGTAAACAATGAAAAATATATGTAGTTAATCAATCGAATAACAATTCAATCTGTAAACAAATAAAGCATACATTTTATGGATCCTGAGGCAGGAAATCGCGCGCATGCGAAGTCCGCAGCGATGTTACTCGACACGCGATTGGATATTTTTACCTCATAACATTGCTTACTTAGTTAGATTAGAGTTGTCTATAATAAATAATGGAGACCGCAGGAGAAAAAACTTTTTTTTTTTCATATTTATAATAATATCATACTCTAAATAAAAATATTAAATATTTTTTACTTAAACATATTAAACTTATTTGAAGTTGACTTTTTTTATCTGTTTATCTAGTCAGAACAGCAAAATAAGTAAATAATGGATACCATAGCTTGGCCTAAGAAAACTAAGTAAATTGGTGGTCTTTGCAACTGATTAACAACAAAATCATTAAAAATCATTAAAATACAATGATGAAACTGCGTTTTATTCCTGGGGAAACGTATTACTGTTTAAGCTTTACCCGCCTCAGTGATATGTATAAGTTTAAGGACTAGTTGTTGTTTTTTTTTTTTTTTTGTATATGCTATTATAGAGTTTATTATAATGTTGTCACCGACCCCACAGACAGTTGTGTTTTATAGTCTTACGGAAATTTTTAAGCAATGTTACAAAATTTTGTCTCTACTGCAGGGGTCACCTAACTACTGTCTTATTCCTCAACTCTCACCTATCGTTTTATAGTCTTTCTCGACCTAATCTATCCATCCGCTTCCAGATCTGTTATTAAGCCTTCTCATCAGGTGATATGTTATATATTGCCTTGGGTTCTCTGTTCTTTTCCATTCTTTCTACATGCCTAACCTACCTCAATGTATTAATTTTAATTTCTGCTAAAGTAGGCCTAACTCAGGGGTCGGCAACCTTCGGCTCGCGAGCCGCATGCGGCTCTTTCAATGTCAAATTGCGGCCTAATCTAATACCATAATATTGGAACAACAATTTTAGTGGCTCTTTAAAACCTGAGAAAATTGTAAATTATTACTTTTGGCTCTTTCGTCTCAAAAGGTTGCCGACCCCTGGCCTAACTTATAAGCCATATACGCGCGCGCTCAAGGGAAGAGAGGGCATAAAGAAAAAAAAATCTTAGTTGAATCATCCTTTTAATTATTAAATTAATGAAATGTTTAGTCATTTGCATCATTTTATATCAAATGAATAATTTCTGTTTACAAAATGCCACTTTCATTGTCACCTTGTTTATTCTGCAACATAATGTACACACTGTGCTGGCAGAACGATGGCCTACTGATTTTAAACACCTGTAGACGTTTTTGAAATTGGCCAACTGGCAACTGTCAGTGGTGTCACAGGCATGTGCAATCATATCCTGGATCTTGGTTCCTAATCGTCAAACAGCCTCTCAATGGCACAACAAGCAGTCAACTTTATACTTGTATTATTCACTGTCTCTCTTTTTTAAAAGTTGGAAAAGGGGGGGGGGGTCTGAATATTTTTTCTTTTACGCCCGGCGCCTCAACTGACCTTAGTCTGCTCCTGGGCGCATGCTTTGGGATGAATAGCAAGCGATTCTGAAAGATTTCTATGCAATTTTTTAAGCCATTTTATAAAGCAGAAGATTTGTCACACAAAGGGGTGCTAGAAATACAAAGAATATTGCAGAATAAATAAAGTTCGTTTTTATTTTGTTTTTCCGAATAAGAGTCCAGATTTTTCACAGAGTAAGCCAAACTATAAAAAAATGAGTAAGCATAATAACACGTGCGGATCTATAGATCTATATGCATTATGATCTGACCAAATGTGTGCTTCACATGACGAATTTAAAATATGGTATATGTTCAAATGGAACATTTCCAGAGACAGCATTAGCTTGCTACCGTATCCTATGGTGTCCATATAAGGAGGAGGTGTTCATCTCTTGAAAATGTAGCAACAAATGGGGCAGTTTATTTACTTAATCATCGACATAGCCGACACTGCAATGAAGCCAACAAACAAAGCCTGCCGCTGTGTAATCTTGGGCCCATGAAAATGTTATTCCATTATTCGTCATCTACATTATTTTTTTTATTAATTTTTGTATTAATATTAGTTTTTTTTTAAAATAATGTCATAAAAAAATCGACGAGCTTGATACGACTGCGTCTTGTTTAATGAAGTCCCTTTTATTAAAAATAAAAAAAAAATTCTGTTTCCGAAGCAAGATTTTGCTGACATTCTGAGGCTGCCACCCAGGTGTTTTGCTCCCATTTGATCCTCAGTGTACTGCGGCACTGAACCTACATCACTTGAAAATTTACGTCTCAAAAAGTTATAATTCTGAACTGTTTGGGTCAAAATCGGCACCCCATTTATAGTGGTGAGGGGTGGGCTTACCCCCCCCCTTCATATGTTAGGCCCAGGCACGCCGAGAGGAGGGGGGGCAGGGGATCATTGCCAGGGGGGCCCGCATCTGTAAGGGGGGCCGGCCGCCCCGACCATGTCAATTTTTTCACGACCTTTTGTTTATTAAGGGGCCCGCAATGATGTCCTGCCTTGGGCCCGTGTTGGCTCTCGGCGCCACTGTAATGAAGTAGACAAGCAATAAATCACATAGATATATACAAAGTATAGCTTGATCGGAAAGGGTGGAGAGGGCAGGGGTGAAAGACTCAAATTCAAAGGGACAATGTCGATAATAAAATATGTACATATCAGTCATTACTTCCCTTTGATAATGGATTTTTTGTTTGTTTGTGTAGAAGCCTTTTAAAAAAAAATGATGTGTACTTCATTGTAGTATGCTTTAGATTTGTAAACAAAAGTAAGTGTCATTTTAGTCAACAACGACACATGGCCTAGATCTTATCGCTAGAAAAAAATATACAATAGATCTCATATGTCTCTATATGAATGCTGTATTGTGTGCCTTGTTATTTGTCTTTTTATTTTTAAAGAAACAAATAATTTTTAGACATTAGTTTATTTCTATTTTTTTATTTAAAAAAAACAACAACTTGAGTTATGTTTTCTCATGTATTATATGAAGGTCCAATAATAAAGGCTAAAGAGACAATCATTCACATTAGTTGGCGAGGTCAGATGAAAGTAAAAATGTAAAACGCTTTCTTTTTTAAGTTTGATACACATCATATACACAGAACCCGATTAAAATATTTGAAAGTGTTATAGTTAGATTTCAAGGGAAAAAATAAAGGTATTTGTGCTAATTTTATTTAAAAACTCACAAAGCGGTCTTGCTTATTTACAAATTTTAAAGCTTTTGATTAACTGAGAGAAGTAATTAGATTTTTCCACTGTATGGTAAGGTGTTTAGTTTCTTCATTACTTTGAGAATTAAAATCAACATAATTAGTTGAACATCTGTTAATAATAGTGAAACAATTAGTTTTAATATGGGGACGGGTGGTCGTGCGGTGTAGAGAGCTTAACTGTCGACCGAAGGGTACAGGGTTCGAATCTCAGTGAGAACCTTGGGATTTTTTCAGGTCATGGTGATAGTCCCCAAGTCCACCCAGCTTTAAATGGATACCTGACTTTAAGTTGGGGGAGTAAAGGCGGCTGGGCGTTGTGCTAACAACACAACCCCTTCATATGCCAAGGTTATAGAAACAGATGAATTCTACACTTCATCTGCCCCGATAGCCTGTTAGGGTTAAGGGAACTTTTTTAATTAGTTTTAATACTTACATATGAATGTTAAATTTGACGAGATTAAGGTTTGCAAGTTACGGAGAAAAGCTAAGTAAAAAATATTGGTTTTATTTATGATTGTTTAAAATTGTATGCCCCATTCAAAGATTGCATTTCTTCAATAATTTGTGAATTTCGGCCTATTGCGTAGGCATTGAATTAACTAAAAGAACTTATTAGTGTAACTATTACATAGATTTAGCATGATATATAACTAACTTAAAATAAGAGGGGTTTTCTGTTTTCTCAAAGGATTATGTTTTTAATTTGAATAATGAGAGCATTAGAAGGCGATAAACAATAAAACTGCTTCACATCATCCCATAATGTTTAGTGTTATAAACTAGTGTTTTTAACTTGAAAAAAAAAAGGACTTCATATATGGCTGCATATAGTTTTAGTGTTTTCTTCAGCATGTTGATATTTTTCATTGTTCATATGATAAATGTTTATGTCATTTTGAAACAATAAACTTTAAAATTCAAAAGAAGAAATAATTTTATACTTTTAGTAAGATTTATTAAAAAAAAATATATATATATATATATGCAAATTATACATGATTTATGGTGTTTTAATTTTTTTTTAACTGGTCAGTTGAGAGTCTGAACTTTAAGGTTTCCTGTGATGTAAGCAATAAATGCCTGCAGAAATGCCAGACCTTCTCCATTGATAGAACTGAAACAAAAAAGATGGTATTGATATAAAGGTACTAAATGTAATAGCCCACAAAAATGCTGACACATGTTTAAAAGATTACAACAAAGGTTTTCCATAATACAACAGAATCTACAGACTTTATTATTTGTTCTGCCAATGTATGTTTTCAAACTGACATTCAATCTGGTCCAGACATGGCTATGAACCCTGTAACAGCCATTGAACAAGAATGCACATACATATGAAACAAAATGTTTCTTTATGTTTGCAATTTCAATACTGCACACCGTATATTAAATCACATTTTTAAAGTAAATGAAATTTAATAAACACTTTTTAAAAATAATTATTTAAGCTGTATTTGCATATACTTTTAAACATTTTTTTTTCAGTTTTACAATGGTAAATTTATTTTTTACATTTTTAATAGACACCATTACAAATAGAGAAATAAAGAGAAAATTTATAATAATAAAACCAACTTAAACAACATGTAAGAAAATATAATTAAAAAAATCAAAGAAGATTCATTTACCATGACATTGCTTTTTACATATTAAAGATGAATGGTTTTTTTTTTTATTTAATATCTATAGGCATAAAAAAATAATTGCTAAATAACATGCAGCCTCGGAATAGTGTTCTCCCAACGCAGCCCCTGGTAGCTAAAATACTTCAAACCCTAACTTGAAGCTGCCTTAAGTGGATCATTGTCATGTGAGATGACAATGAACTCCATTTACAGAACTAAATCAATTTTCCTTTTATCAAATGGCATATTGAATTGAAACCACTATTAGCTATAATGTAAATGCATGATTCAATCAACTGTACCTGACTAAGAAAGGCTGTGGAAAACAACTGTTGGCTTTTGTTTCTTCTCTGAATTTGAGAACAGAGACAACATTGCGTAATAAAGTGGACTGACTGGCCAAATCGATTTTTGTAAGAATTATCTGCCAAGGGAAACAAGAAATATGTAAGGGCTAACAGGCTATAAGAAACGTAAGGAACTTGACATACACTTTATACGACAAAAATATTACTTCTTTTTTTTTTAAAACATATTTTATGGTTAAGTTCAAAATAACCTTAAGGACAAAAACAACAATCTATGTCATAATACTTCAAATAAGTTTCAATAATATAAGCAACTAATATGGCACACTTAAAAAAAATATACATAATAACCAGTTTATACATTTATATTCACTGCTGTAAACTAATACATACACACAAAGGAAGCTTCAAATCCGAGTATCGTTGGAAATATTTCTGGTCATTCTGAGTCATTCCCACTCTCCCATCAAACAGAATAAAAGTCATTTTGCTGAAATATATTTTGAGCTCTTACATATACAGATAGCCCTAAAATGATCATACATAAAAAAAAACTCAGTTTAATATTCTGCTTGCTACATTTAATTTCTTTTCATCAACCAAAAATCGACTAAAAAAAGTTACTAATATTCTGTGAAGAGAAACATTTTTTTGTAAAAAAAAGATGACATCTTGACAAGAAAAAAATTAGAATAATTTACATCATTCATATTAAGTAAAAAATGCTTGTTTTTAAAAAAACAAAAAGTATTAAGCAAGCAAAAAATGAAAATGAGCTTTCTTATTAATGTCAACCCAACAAACTCACAACATAAGGTGTTCCCACTTCTTCCATCATATCAATGGCTATATAGTCTACATCAACTGGACCAGTGGTAGCATCGATCAGCATAATTACCCTTGTTAGACTGAAAGGTATTGTTAATATTACCTGAGGGCCATCAAAAAATATTTTAATTTGTCTTCAATGGTTAAATAAAAAAAAAAATTCACTGGCAAATAAAAGAGCAATCTTGTGTCTGAAATGGAAATTAGCATGGCACTTTTAATTCACAACAAAGCCAAGGAACAAACGTGATCAATTACCACTGATAATAAGTATAATATACAGGCACATCTCAAAATTCAGAATTTATTTATTTATTTTTTTCTCTTTAACATATTTAAATAGATTACAGGGTCACAAAAAACTGCAGTTTTCAAACATGTTTTTCTATTATGTTATTTTTTAAAAATACACGTAAAATCTCAAATTGGCTAACATTTATCTGATACAGTTCACGTAGAGCTTCTAACAATATATATCAGACTAAAAAATTGCCTCAGGGTGAGGGAAAAGCAAAACAGACGTATACATGAACACCATAATAGGTATCCCAAATTTGGATTTGGAGGTGTGATTGTATCTACAAGTGATGCAGACTTTTTAATTTGACAGTTATACAAGGGAAGTAAAAAATACCACAGATGGTTAAAAAAATTGCAGATCTCATCATAAAGCAAATATTTCACTTTCTGTGGGTAATTTATCTACATGGGTCAAATCTGGTATATATACAGACAGATAGTAAAGCTTGAAATATTTATAATTTGACTGCAGATGAAATTTAATGTGAATATATCTACCTGAACTGTATCTGATAAATGTTAGTTTTTAAGATTTTAAAAAGCAGATGGTTAGACGAGGTGGAGAAAGATCTTAAAGCCATAGGAGTGAGAGAGTGGAGGAAGAAGATCTAATTTCAATGTCAAATATTCAGTGGAGTATCAATGTTATCAAGCCATCTTACCTGCGTCTTGATTTTAAATATGCTTCCACACTTATTTCATAATGATCAGGCATGTTAAAACCATAACCAGGCATATCCACAAGATGAAACTTGTTATTTACATTGAAAACATTCATTAATTTGGTTGAGCCCTATAAGCAAATTTTTTCAAAATTTAATAAAAATAAGTAAAAAAAAAAATCTAAAAAAATATTTACTAAAAAATTAGCACATAGTTTGTATACATATTTACTAATTACAATAAACATATTTGATAACACATTTACTTTGAGGTTAGCCCCTTTAAGCTACTAAAGGGACTTTTTTTTGCAGTGCCCTGCTTTCATCCTCACCAATGGCCATGGAGGCAACCCAGATCGTTACTTTAATTAATATTTCTTGCTTTATTTATGAGTATTATTGGTCTTTAAAAGTTAAAATCAAATCAGTGCAAAATGTAACCATATATATACCAATGTGCATTTTTTATTTCTTAATTTCTAATGAAAAAATAATATTTTCTGAAATTTACTAAACAAAAGTTTTTAGAGGCCAATGTAGACTTACTGGCTTTTGAGAAACCCTAACGATAACATCTGGTACTTGAGCAAACATGGCAGCAAGTAAAGATGATTTACCAACATTGCTTTTTCCAATAAAAGCAACCTGAAATAAAAAAAAAAAATAAATTATGAAATGTCAATAAAGATCACTTATTTTCATCTAATTTGAAAAAAATTCATAAAAAGAAAATATTTGAAAAGATAAATTCATTAGGCTATATTAACAATATGGAAGAACATGTTTATACAGTTGCTTTAAAACATGGTTTAGTATCACAACATAGTTCAGATTTTTTTGCATTATAAGAATTTAAACTTATTTAATTGTTATCTTTGCAAAGTTAAATTCAATATTCAAAAGATGAATATCTAATTATCATTTTACTTTCTCAAGTGAAAGACAATGAATTAAATTTAACAGTATACGCGACTGCAAACCTAAATGTCCTAGGATTTGTGTGAAATAATTTTGCTCAGTCAAGATCAGCGGTCGGCAACCTCACAGACACCAAAATGGGGAGCATGGGAGGTTTTGAGTAGGGGACTATTGAGGATTAGGATTCTGATCATATTATTGGCTGTTTTACAAGAAATCAATTTATTTTCCAGCACTAAAATAATTGGAAATTTCAATACATTGGAAAGTGGATAGCAATTTTTTTTACACATCTGAAAGATTTCTGTATCCAAGGTGTCTTTTGTGTGTGCGCAAGGGGGGGAATAAACAATTGACAGTGGGGATTGTGCTTATTGTCCGCTGTACTTCTCCTTGACTTATTTATTTAGACATTTTACAATTTCAATGGCAACTCTGCTTCTGTTCAAACCATGACTATTTTAATCACATTTCTTTTGAGAAAATGATTTTTTTTTATAAAGAGAAAGGACTATTATTTAAAAGGTGGTTTCACAGTTTAAGCTTAGGTTTGGAATGAGTTCTCAGTATTTCTTGTCACAAATGTGAAGAGATTTAAGTTGAGTTAGAGAACAAACTTAAGCATAATGAGAGAGTGGAGAAAGATGACCATAGATGGGAAAAGTGGAGAGGAGCAGAATGACAAGCAAAAGGAAGAAAAAGTACAGATAATCTTTATCATCTAAAGTCAACCTTTAAGAAATCACAGCCATTAAATTCTTCGGTTTCAAAAGTAGCAGACCACTAAGTCAAAAGTTTTACAAAAGAGGACCACTTGTATAGTGGATTCCGCTTAATTGGGACACCGCTTAATTGGGACAGCCGCTTATTTGGGACAAATCTCATAGAAACCAAACCAAGAAGCCCATAGTAAATTTGTATGTTTAATTGGGACAGCCGCTTAATTGGGACAAAAAGCCTCGGTCCCGATGTGTCCCAATTAAGCGGAATCGACTGTATATATTTTCAAATAAGGTCATCAATTAGGACTTATATTAAATTATTTTTCAGTAAAGCACTTATTTTAATTTGCATATTCTCAAACTTTTAAAATAATTTTTTTGTTCAAATTAAAAGATATGATACTTGATATCATTAAAACAAATAATGTGCAACTAGTGCGGACCATCAAAATTGTCTATAAATAAGACCAGTGGTCCACAGACTATCTGATTCTTTAGTTAAGACCAAGTCCAAAGTGCTTTAACTTAAGTTTGAACTTAGAGGAGTTATAGTAACTTTTTTTTGGGATTAAAAAATATACAAAAAAATATAAACACCACTTTTTAGTAATAAATATGAGTTGTCTCATCAATATTGTTCAATTTCATACACGTCATAGGTGGGATTTATATGGTTAAAAACAATTGTTTTCTATTTTATGATAATATTTTTCCAACATCACTATTTTAACTATTTCATATTGAATTGTTTAGATTTTGATTGTTGGCCTAAATAGTGTGATAAACATTATGATTATGTCACATTATTAATGTGATAATGAGACAGTTGGGAGTCCTCTGTCCAAAGCAGCAAAGGTATATTTCTTCAAAATTAAGGCATTTCATTTAGATAAAATGCTAATAACTGATGCAGGAATCAACAAAAGAGAAAGTTTAATGAATGTCCAAAGTATTCCTAAAAAAAGTGGCGAATGTTTAAATTATAATTATATTATATGTTTTAATTTCTGAATTTGTCCCTCAGGCACCTCACTAATATTAATAAATATTTTATTGCAGTAATTATTTGGTTACCTCTGGAATATTCCACTGTGGCATTATGTGAGGATTTGGATAAGATCCTAAGAATTTAAATCGTTCACCTTTCATGTTCTGAGGTTGAAACATCAAAGAAGCTTCTTCCATTTCATTTCTTGAAGGTCTAAAGGCATAGTCCGATTCAGGAATAATAGGGATTTGCAGAAACGGTTGCAGTCTATCAACAGGGTTAGTGAAAAGATCAGATACTGGTTTGGTATTTAAAACTGCAGTTTTATGCAAATGCCGTTTACAAGAATATGACATTTTAATGTTAATTAATTTCATTTGGTGATTAAACATGTCCACGATAACATTGTAATGATTGATGGCATTGGTCTTAGAAGAAAAGTACTTCACAAGCACCATTTTTTAAATTATAACAATTTAGTTAATCGTTCAATTAAAAAATAATTCAAAAATTAAAATCACAGACAAACACACAGACGAGCATAGATTTAATATACATGTAGATACATATATAAATAATAT
This sequence comes from Bulinus truncatus, assembly GCA_021962125.1. NCBI lineage: Eukaryota > Metazoa > Mollusca > Gastropoda > Planorbidae > Bulinus > Bulinus truncatus. The sequence continues at coordinate 1,169,900 of JAGDYQ010000165.1, forward strand.
GATATTGAAAGTGAGTCTTTAGTTAGCACACGAGTTATCGGAGTAAGCGGACTTCAACTTTAACCTTCAGGGCTAATCACTGATCTATATATATATATATATATATATATATATATATATATATATATCATTTAAAGATCAATATAACTGCATATAACTATTTTTTAAAGTAACTAGTTATCAAAGGCCCGGGTAGGCGAGTAGGCACACAGTTGGAGTTGAAAATGGTGATATATATATTAGCTCGTTAACAATCAGTCTATATACTTGCAGTGGCCCTAAGGACATGAACAGATTATTGTAGCCAAAATACATTTGAGAATAGGGACACCTAATATTACATCAAATAAAGGTCATATGTTAAATAGTTCCTCCCAAAGAAAATAATCCTCACTATGGGTAAACATAAACAACAACTCTTAAAATCATATTCCTTCATAATATTTTAATGGACTCCTTTCCAAACAGTTATTCATTTAATGTTTTATGATGTTCAACATGGCGTAGTTAAAAAAAAAGAGAGACATGAGTGAGTGCTTGTGTTAAGCAAAACACTACATGTTTAGCAGGTGGTTTATTTACTGTTATACACATTGTAGCATAGTACAATTAACTAAGAAAAATTGCCGACCCGGCAGTGCAGAACCTAGGAATTTAGGGGGCTGGTGGGCTTGGCCTCTTTGGGGGCTGCCCCTGCATTTTGACATGAGATAATTTTTTGACGCTTCTCAAGCTTGGTCCCGAGAAGAAATAATCGTTGTGTAGCTTTTAGCTGACCTTCAATTAAAAACATATTATTTCATCAATGCAGTTGAGGCCGCAGACGCAGAAAACATTAGTCCTCTTAAAAAAGAAAGACATCAAAGCTTTCAACATTATAGTTCTGTGAAGCCAATTCCGAACCAAGGGATTTTAGGCATCTTCGGGAGCCACTACATTTTGACATGAGATAATGTACTTAATATTTAGTTTAAAAAATATTTTGGGGGCCCTCCTCAAACTGGGCCCCCTCTATACACCTACTCAATCTCAACCCTTATTCAATTCATTCATGTGACGTAATAGTCAAAAAATGAAAAAAAAGTGACGTATTTTAGGTTAGTAATAAAGGGAAATAATTGTACATTAGAAATAGACATATTTTAGAAATAATAACAATTTAAACAATATAAATATTACATTATATTTAGGTATCCATAATTTTGGTTTAAAATTAAAATTGTGGAACATAACACAGAATATTAATTGAACGATTTCTGTAAATATTTCTTTTATGATCGCTTCTCATTTAATAACAAATTGAACACCATAGATTTATTACGTTACTGTGAGAAATACGTAGGCCTTTGGAACCACTTTTCGTTTTAAAATTTGTTTCGGAAAGTATCACAAAATATTTTGGCATGATTTTGAGTTACCTCTAAGATCGCTTCTTGCCCTTTGGTAATGATTGAGGCGATCGAAAACAGTATTACATTGTGATTGCCATTTGGCATTCACGATCTTACCTGCCGTATGTTAGTGTACGGTGTTTTGTCATCTCGGCACTAAACATATGGCTGGTCCCATGTCAATTCTGGCAGCCATGTAGGAGACCATTCTTACTCGGCTGGCCAATTGGTAGCCGGATCATGCATGTTAAGAAGAAAACAGTAAATGTTTCTGCCATCTTTGAATTGTTTATGCCGCCATCTTGGATGAATTGTTTATGCCGCCATGTTGGATGACAGACGGAAGTCGCGATGACAGACGGAAACCGGAACACATGATGTAAAATTTGTAGTATAGAAGACAATACGTGCTAAAATATAGAACCAGATTCGATAGAAAATTTTAAATAGAAGGAGGCCATTTCACAGTGGGTCCCTATGCGAATGTCTGCTGCCTATCGATAAGAACAGCTCTGCTTGCTGTTGCTCTGACCAGTGATAGTTCCCTTAGGGGCCGTCCATAAAGTACGTCACGCTATTTTTGACGATTTTTTACCCCCCCCCTTCCCCCTGTCACAAAGTGTCACAAATCTCTGGACCCCCCCCCCCCCCTAAAGTACGTCACACTTTCGAACATTTTTTTTAATTAACAACTAATTAAAGTTTCATCGAAAACTTAAATCGCACTTCACTATTAAACTGCCTTAAAATATAAATATTAAAAGAACTATCAGATTATTAAATGAGTTTAATAGTAGAATAACTAATTGTCAATACATGTAGTTGTTTCAGTTATTCTTTGAAACAGTAACTCAATCAACTGAATTTGAAAAAAAAATTGCAAAAATTAGACTTGACAATTATATAATAAACATCATTTATCTGCTACCTATTCATTTACAATGGGCGAGGTGAACTTTGAGATAATCTTCCGATTATGCATTCTATTGACACAGGATAAGAAGTAGATTAGCGAAACTTGACCTCAACCAGTGATTAAATAATAAAAATGGAAACAAAATAATGCGACTAAAAAAAGGACTAGATTGACAAATTATGTGAGCAGCTCTGGTGCTATATTGAATATGTTTATAGTGGGCCTGAGAATTATGTTTAGTTAAAAAATATATTCACTAGATATCATCCATCCATGGTGAAGTGAAGTGTTCATCCATAGCTAAGACTGACATAAATCTTTCCCCATCATTGTTTCCTGGAAGGATAGTTGCAGACAGATCAACTTCATCCCCATCTAGCCACTCAACATCCTCTGAATGTGCATTTTCCATTCTGCCAATAATTGCCATGAGTTCTCTTTGCCTTCTAGAAGCGATTCTCAAAGGACAGATGCATTTTATCTGAGTTGTTTCTGAAAAATTTGGGGTTGGCACATTCTCCTAGGAGATGGGTGGTCGAGTGGTATAGAGCGCTTGACAGGTCCTGGTGAAAGTCTCCAAGTCCACCCAGCTTTAAATGGGTACCTGACTTTATGTTGAGGGAGTAAAGGCGGCTGGGCATTGTGCAAACCACACAATCCCTTCATATGCGTAGGTTATAGAAACAGATGAATTTTACACTTCATCTGCCCCGATGGCCCTTTAGGGCTAAGGAAACTTTATTTTTTTTACATTCTCCTACGCCCGAGCTCTGTATTATCCTGTTTGTTTCTTCAACATTGTTTGTGAGGCAAAGTATAAGTGACACACTTTGCAAATTTGATCATGTATGCTGGTCTGCAAAGATGGACAATAAAGATCATATGGTTGTACTTTTAAAACTCCTGTTGATCTTGGCATAATGTCATCAAATTTGAGAGTTTGTGCCACAAACAAACAATGAAGGAAATGTATGAGCATCTGCATCTGCCCATTCTGAAGCTCTGAGTCCATCAGTTGTTTGGTTGATTGGGATTGGATTTGGAGGAGGAAATAATCTCGAAGGTAAAACGTTGAAAAATGAGCTCCGTACTTTGTCGCAACATTTTATGTCCTGACATTTCACAATTTGAGTGAAGTATTGGCTGGTGCGAACATGATTGTCAGACCATTCTTATCCTTCGACATCATTCCTACTGCATCCAATTCATATTCCTCAGAGTTGATATATTCTGCAACTGTTGGAAATTTGTCAACAATCACATGCAACTAGATTTCAGCTAAAGTTTCACCTGCAAACTTGAAGTTTGTTCTTTCAAAATCCTCATTTATTGTTCTGCCCTGCGAATCAAAGTGAATGCCATAATGTTCATTTGGCAATATGACACCAGACAGTTCTCTGCTAAATGGAGCCATTCGATGTTCCACGCAATTATAAGCACTTCTTCCAGGCGCACTGGTTGCAAGGAATAAGGCATCAATATTATTTTAACGAAGTGATGGATTGCAACTTCAATTACTTTTTTGTATTATAATACAAATTCCAAATTTCTTGATCAGTGATCAGCAGGCAACAAAGAAATAATAACACTTCTGGTAAGGCCACAAATAAAACAAGGCTTCGCAACAGTATACTAGCACTCCTAACTAGCATGAGGAATTGTAAAGAACACATTGAAAAGATATGCATTTCATGCTATATTGACATAAAACTAATTCAAGTGTTTTAGAAATTTTTTTGAAAAAGAATAGAAAAGAATAAAAAATTAAATTAGAAATATAATTAAAAATATATAAAAAATGTGACGTCACACTTGGCCAGACCCCCCCTCCCCCCTGTCACAAACTGTCACACTTTCTTATACCCCTCCCCCCCCCCCCCCTTGGAGCGTGACGTACTTTATGGGCGGCCCCTTACCTGTCACATTTGTGGGAGATTCGGACTTTCATGTCGCCTCTACATAAACAACTGTTCCAACTATAGAAATGGGTTTAATAATTTAGACAAAGTGTTAAAGAGATACAATAACACAGAGATAGGCCTACCATCTCATTCATTACAAGGAACTCTAATGATCTTTCATGCTTTGTTGCCGTCCTTACAGCCCCGTAGCGTGAAAATTCTACAGCAGGGGCCACGCAATAGCGCAATAGGGGGGGGGGGGCAGGTAATAATACATTTTACTAAGTAGAGCAAATAAGCAGAGGGGCCAGACAAAACGCAGGGGGCCCGGCCCCCCCGCACGCTACGGGCCTGCGTCCTTATTACCACAGAGAGATATTCAGAGACCAAGTGTAGCAAAGACTTTTGTGCCCAAATAAACATATATTAATAAATTTACTAAATGTTTGATTTTCTAATTACACTTACAATTGAGCATTCATAGGCACCTTAGCAATATAGGCTACTGGCTGCACCTTCAGATATCAGACCTGGTACTAGGACATTTTATTAATTAGACCTAAGCAGAACAATATTATCAAACAGGCAAAATGGACTTTGCTTAGACCTATGAACAAATGCCAATGGGGGACTATGAAAGTATAAAAATGAAATTTAAAATGCGAGCTTATTATCATAGGCCAACTCATATATTTAAAAAAAGGTATATATGAAGGACTCGTTTATTTTATTCATTTAATTTATTCAATTTTTAAACAGTCATGAGAATTAAGATTTCTAGCATCTTCATTAGTAATTAACTATGACCCACTACATATTGGTGTTTTGTTTCAAATTCTAAATAAAACTATTTTAGTTAAACCCAAATAAAAATAGTCAGCATGCCACTGATCTACACTTTAAAAAACACTGTTCTAAATAATTGTAAATAAATTAATAACAGAATAATTGGGACCATAAATTGAAAGGGCCTACTTGGGGGCCTTAGGGGGTCTCTGTGATAAAAGTAAAATATATAGAGTACATTCACCAATCTAGGCCCTTCATATGACACTAGCCCAAAGCCAAGCGGATTTAACTGTAATGCTAAGGCCACCTCTGCTATACCGATCTTAAGATGAATCTCTGCTTCTCCCAATGTACTCAAGCTAAAATTAAAAAAAAAATCTTTATTAACTAAATAGCTGACAGGTTGAAAACACTTGTTAAAAACTGATTCTTGAAAGGTAAGAAATACACAGAAAGGGAAATGGTACTAGCATCATGCAATATTATGTACCACTATAAGACTGTGGAAAATGTCACTTTTCACAATTTTCAAATTTATATATAAACTGTTAAAGTACACTGGTTTGTGATTAGTTTTTCAAATAAAATAACACTCAATAAGAAAAGAAAAAATAAGGTTACTGGTATTGACTATTTTCACTAGTTACCAGCAAAGCAATTAAAATAAAAACTAAACACCAAGTGTTGGTATTGAGTTTTATTATCACCAGTTGAATTAATATTAACCGTATGGCATTGTCTATATATGCATACATTTCTAATATAGAACATCTATATGTGACAACCTAAATTTGGAATAATGAAAAAAAAGTTGCTATAATTAAAACATGTATTATAACATAAAATTATTTATATTTCACAAGAATTACAAACATGCACATTTTTATGAGCAAATAAATGGAATTTTGAAAACGAAACAAAGAAAAACTATTTACTAAAATATTCTTAATAATCAAGCATTTTTTAAGTTAATTTATTTTTATTAAAAAAAGTTTTACTGTCAACATCCTGAAATATATTTTACTGCAAAGATTCTTTTGAAATTCAAATTCTAGAACATAGAAAAAATAAAACATTTAAAATTTTGAAACTTTTTATTATAAAATTTTATTTCTTTATCTAAAAAAAATCATGCCATAAATATTTACAATTTATAAAAAAAACAACTTGAGCTGCATAACGGAAGATGCACAACTAATTACTGAATAGAATGATGCAATACTTTTTGCTTCTGAAATAACAATTTCGTTTTAGCTATTAACTAGATCAGAGAGGCAGTGCAATAGTTGGGGGGGGGGGGAATCATCTTCTGTACAGTCAAGTTTTATATGACCATCAGTATAAAAAAGCGAAATTATAATAATGAGACATGTTTATATTTTCTGTGAAGCATTTTACCTGGTATTAATTAATTCAGGTAAGAGAGGATAGCTTCAGGCCAAACGAAAAATCAGAAAATAAAATACGATGTAAAATCATCAATTAAATAAGATTGCAAAAATTTGGAAGATAATTTGGCCAACACAAAATTAAAAAAAAATCATACAGACAATTGATTTTAGTCTATTTTTTCATTCACCCAAAACATGAGTTTGATAATCAAACCTCTTCAAGATGATGTGAAATATATAATGAGTGACAATGTCCAGGGTAATGAACATTTGTCAACCCCAATGAGAGGTAAATTAAACCTTTTTTACTAAAAAAAAAGCATGAGCTTTATGGTTAGGACAGATATCAAATACCAGGGACAGTCTCCTCACTTTATAATTTTAAAAAATTCAATGGTAACTAAATGCAAGACAGGCATAAGTTCCTAAAAAAAAAATTAAGGGTGGTGGGGGGGAGCCAGAGAAAGTCAAAATAATATAAATTTGAATTTACAAATAAAAAATATTTAAGTTCTCCTTTATATATCAAAATGCTGGTTTTTCTACGATACGCTTCTAATACTGAAACAGAAGATAATACAAGTATTAACAGAGACTAAATTAATGAAAACTTTTTCTTTTAATTATTTTCATGTAATGATACTTTGTATAATATAAACGCCACAATTTGTAATTCAAATTAAGATACCTTTTATGGATTGAGGAAAAGACAATCTAGCAAGTCATGTTAGTATTAAATTTTAAGAAATTCAGCAAAAAAAATTACTGTAGAAGTTTCTTACAATAATTAAAATGCAAAAAAAAAATGTTTTTTAATAATCGGCTAAGTCTACAAATTACAGCATTTCATATTTTTGCAACCTGCGATAAAGTTTTATTTTAAAAAGAATTAAAAGAAAAAAAGCAACATTTTGAAAAATCAAGGTAATACAAAATTACAAAATTAATAAGAATTAATTTTAACACTCGAAAGTAAAAAAAAAAAGGCCAGACAAAGAGCTAGATAATCATTTTATACAAATATATTAAAAATAAATTATAATATTACTGAGACTTTTTTTTAACATATAGTACTCTTTTTTTATCAAATAAAATTAACAGAAATGTTGATTATTTCACTTTTTTCTTTAATAGCAAATATAAATCCAGCAAGATATAATAGAACAAAATTAATTTATTGCAAGCTTGACAAATATCTTTCTATTTCATTCAATACGACATCAATGAATCAATGTTTTACAGTGTATTAATATCATTCTTACAAAAGAAAATATTACTATTAAATAAAAAATGTACCTTGTAGAATAGAAAGACATATATAAAGGTGGGTAAAAAAAAAAAATCATTAGTCAAACAACAACTCATGATGAAAAAAAACCCAACTAACTAATCTAAACAACCCCCAGAGTACAACTGCACTTCATTACAAAAACAATCAAATCTATCAGGATATTTTTTGTCAATGACTCTTTTTACACTTTTAGCATAATATAATGAAATGGAATTTTCTTTGCCCAGCTAAAAAAAAAAAGGAATAATAATAAATATTACATTCAATTGCTGATCATAACAAACAAAGTGAAATTAAGAACTGATGAATTTCTTTAATTTTAGAATGTAAATTGGAAATTTTGAAGTGATTTAAAACTTTGGTAAATAAATGAGGAGTCCCAAGGAAAAAGTGGAATAATAACAAAAAATTACGTTATCAATTTTTGCATTTTTCTAGCCATGAGGTAGGCAAACATTTTAAACCATGGGTTTTTAAAGTTGACAAAAGGGTCAGATCAAGAGATGATATGAAATAAATTAAATATAAATTAAATGTGAAAGTCACTGATGTGAACAAGAGGAAAGGAGCACAAGTCTGTTCAAGCAGCTAAATGGAATGTGCCCGGCCAGCGGCACATAGTTTGCCCTTGTATGGTGTACCCTGTCACCATACTCAATTATTGAGACCATCTTTATAAAGAAAGCTGAAAAAGTGTTCCATCAATTTTTTTATATTCCCTTTTTCCCTGGGGACTCCTTATATAATACAAATTATTTTCATAATAGAGACTATTTCTGATCCAATTATTCCCAAAAGATAAGATTTTGTTTTGGATTTTCAGCTTAATTAAGATGATAACGACCTATCTAGCTATAATAATCAAACTACACTTTGAATAACTCTCACATTATAGAGTCACACATTCAATATGTTCAACTAATGTTTATTGCCCAAAGCAGATTAAAAATATTTTGTCCCATTATTTACACACAAAAAATGTACATAAACAAAAAAAATAATTATAAAATTTATTTTCTAACTTTAAAGTTGCTGAGCTATAAATATACTACAGTAAAATAAAAAATAAAAATTATGAGACAACATTACAAGCTTGAGAAACGAATAAACAAAATGAACACGTTCATCACGTCATTAGGAAACTCGCACCATCCAGTTCAGCATTATACAAGCCACAGTTCATCATATATCAATTCAGTATGCAGTATGTTGACTTCCGTTGGTCAACTTACTGGGAATTCTGTACTTGGTGACCTTCTGACTTCCTTGTAGCAAGGCTTGCAGACTGGGACAGGCCGGCGATTATAGTGACCAGGAAGGGAGATATTGCGGGCTATACATCGTGTGCAGAAGACGTGACCGCATTTCCAGCAGTGGAACTGTCATAAATAGAAAATTTTATTCTTAATGAATTAAAATGAAAGCTATTTTCATTCAATCAATAAAACAAAATCGGATAATTTAAGGTACATAGAATTTATTTAAAAGAATTTTAAAAAATCACTTCAATTTTTTCTGTATAATTTCCTGTTTTGTTGTAATCTGTCCCTTCTCTTACACCACACCCTTAATAACCCCCCCCCCCCCAATTAAACAGCGATAGAAAATGTAGACATTCTTTAAGCTTAAAATATAAAGAATTTAGTCATCTACACTAATTGTTCACCTTTTTCACATAGTAATCAAATGGAGTGGCACATGAGCAGCTTTGTACATTGCGAAAAGATTTCCAAGCTATGGCTACGGTCTTCAGTTCAGCCAGGAGCTGATCAAGAGATAATTGCTCTGAGCTAGGAGACCTGACTAGATTAGAACCTTCCATGCCATTGCAGATGCCCACTTCATCGATACCTGACCTTGACATCTGAGAGCTGGACTCATCAAACCCTGACTCTGTGTCACTTTTTAAGTGATTCACAGCTGCGTTGTCTATCTGACGTCCATTCATAGTCAGGTCTGAGTCTGAGCTGTTTTTGTGGAAACTGTGGTCCAGCATGGGTGACTTGGTGTTGATGGGTCCATCTCCAATGTGGTTGCTGAGGAAGCCGTCAATCGAATCCATAGATAAGTATCCCTGTAGTTTACGCTGAATGGTCTCATCTGACTTGCCTAGCATCTTGCAGATTTGTGTCACTCTCTGCATTGAACAAAAAAATCAACAATTTAGTTTATTAAAATTTTGTGAAAAGTTTATAATTACTAGGAAATCTAACATATATTTATAGTTATATTAAACTATGGGCTACAAATCTCCAAGTATGAATTTAATTTTAAAAAACTATGAGCTACAAATCTCCAATTAATAAATAAATACATGTATAATTAAAAAACCCAGTAAAGCCTTACACTAAACAAAGAATATTGCATCTGATGTATCAATTAAGGAAATCTAGAATAATTACTTGTAGAAAATGTTTCATATACTTTGGCTAGCAAACTAAAAGTCTGGTGCATACTTGCGTAAGACCATTGAAAAGATATTTTGGTTAAAAAAAAAAATAGAAAACACAGATGGAAAAAAATCAAGTAAAAAAACCTTAAAAGGATATTTTTAAGTCTACGAACTTAGTTAAAGCATCAGTTCACTTCTACCAGAGAATGTTTACATTTACCTTTTCTTACTTCTACCAGAGAATGTTTACATTAACCTTTTCTTACTTCTACCAGAGAATGTTTACATTTACCTTTTCTTACTTCTACCAGAGAATGTTTACATTTACCTTTTCTTAATTCTACCAGAGAATGTTTACATTTACCTTTTCTTACTTCTACCACAGAATGTTTACATTTACCTTTTCTTAATTCTACCAGAGAATGTTTACATTTACCTTCTCCAACAGAAGGACATGGTCCTCCAATGATGTGCTGTGATCTTTGGCAGCACTGACAATGTCCATGACATGTTCCCTGGGGTGGAGACCACTGTCAAATCTGTTGTACATTCCCTTCCAGTACCTGGATTTAAATTTAAAACACTGACTGGATGTTGCCTCGAAAATTAGATGCATACAATTTTTAGGCATAAGTAGACCAATGCGATGTCAAGATACATTGACTGCAATAAAATAAGCTTCAGCTAAGTCAAAGTTTAGGCTAAAACATAATTTATACTTTTTATCGAAAAAAAAAAAACAACTTAATGTACCGTAAATAATTTGATTTCATTTTTATGGCAAATGGGAGGAAAAAAAATACCATTAGTAATAGGGTAGATCTAAATGGTAAGAAGTTTTAATGCGTAAGTACTTTCTGAGAGTTTCTGTGTATACTGCAGCACTGGGGATGATGGTAAAAGAAAAGTGGCCAGATGAAATGTAGAATTCATGTTTCTGTAACCACTGCATATTAAAAGATAGTGTGTTCAGCATAACACCCAGCTGCATTTGCTTTACCAACCTAAGTCAGGTATCTATTTAAAGCTGGGTGGACTTCAGAGACTTTTACCAACTATCACTAGGAACTGTAAAAATGGCCTTGGCTCTCAATGGTGATCAAACCTGTGACTCTCAAGTCGGCAGTTGAGTGCTCTAGACCACTTGGCCACCTTCCCTTAGGGCTTGATGGTAGGGCAGTAAAATATGCTCTAACTAAATATCTATATAAATAATAGCGGTCTTTCGTCTACGTTATATCAAAAGTAGAAATGAAGAATTCAAAATGGCATCTTGTCAGTGTCTCGATCTGATGTTTTTTAAAAATCTACAGTTTTTAAACATCAAACCCAAAGGCCAAAATGTGAAATAATTCCAGTTAAATATTTTATTATCATTTTTTTTTAATTTCTATAACATATTGCATCTTTAAATTGTAATAAAATCATTAAAAAATCGGACAGGTCCAAAACCAAAAATAACCTAGCCTACTGATCAAACCTAAGGGGATATAACTCTATGCAAAGGTTTTGCAGGGTACAGCTGGTTCATAAATAATTATGGTGCATCTTAAGTCTAAAAAGAATTGTTTAATACAAACAAAAAAAGAGTGCATCTCTAATGCCCATGCCCCATGCTTGAAAATATTACAGGGCTTTTTTAATCTAGTGCCAAAATGATGACTATAAATAGCCAAAAAAACTTACTTGAGACTTTGTGGAGACAAGTTTGGTATGAGGACTGGTCGACGAATCTCATATGTTTTCTGGTACAATGGGTTCAAATATTCACTGGAATGGTAATTCAGATAAGCCCAAAGTGAATACGTCCTTTCAGATAATCTGCAATCATGATTCCAAAACTTGGTGAGTAAGGGTCACACTTACAAATAATGTGTGCTAAAAATAATCTTAAAAAAAAAAAATCTTGCCTTAGATCTAGCCTATCTTTTTCACAGTTGCCAATAAATGTTCCAAACTGGCAGGAATAAGCGTGGTCATGAATGGTAAGGAGGAATCTTTCGTTGAATTGAAATGCACAGGGAAACTGCTGCATCATTTGCCAGACAGTCTCAAGAAACTGGGTGAAGACTGGGGAGACCTCTCTGATGTCCACACTTTCCAACAGTCCACACCTGTCTGTAAACTTGTGACCAAAGCCTAGCCACTCTTTCTCAATCAACGCCTAGAAAAAAAAAATATGGTGGTGTTAATGTGGGTTTCAGTCTTTAATTGACCAATTATACTCAAAGAAAAGCCAATTCCGACGATGACATACCCCGGTACTCATTGATTATAATCATGGTGTAAAATTAAAATGACGGACGCAACACGGCTAAAAAAATTATGATGAGTGATAATAAAAAAGAAGCCATATGTACAAGTATGCACTATGTTGTTGTGTGAAGTCCCTGTAAGGATGAGATGAGATCTCTTAAATCCTATAAACCACTAATGGGACGGTTTTTATGGTGCCCTTCTTTCATCCCCACCATAGCCGATAGTGCAATGGCCATGGAGGCACCATGGGAGATATATCGGGAACTTGAGCCAAGACCTGAAAATTTTCCTTGGTCCTCACCGGAGATTGAACCAGGTACCTTCAGGTCGACAGTCGAGCGCTTTACCGCACGACCATCCGTCCCCACTATGTTATCACAATCCATTTGGATTATTCACAGGTCAAGTCTAATTTTGTCACATGCTGACATCAACATTGCTATGAAATTTCTGTATTAGCTAGCTTGTTAAGATAAAATATTACAGTTCAGTTACCTGAAATCCATGAATAGTTCTATAATATGGGTCCAGCATGAGTCCTGCAAGAGAACATGTCTGGGCAGTACGATCCCAGCCATCGGAGCAATGCACTAGTACACTTGTGCCTTCAGAAATAGCCTGGTGTAGAAATAAGGATTCACAGTTTTAACATTAAACCAAGATTCTACAATCAAGAAAAAACTAGAAACTTAAAAATATATTAATCAATGTATTAAAATATATTATTAAAAAAAAATGAACAAACTCAAAGAGTAAAATTATTAAATAGAGAACTAGACATGCAATAAAATACTCATTAGTCAATTAAGCTACAATATTATAAATATGTAACAATAATGTATTATAAAACAACAAATAACTAACAGACTGACAGGCTAACTGGAGATGCTACATGTGAAGAATTCTCAGGGAATATATTAAAGTTGCATGGAAGATTTTTCATTTTCTTGATATTTATTGAGTATTGGTACTCCATAGCTAGTCCCATACCTTCCCTGCCTCACCATTTTTCTCATTGAGACTCAAATGTATGCGTGGGGGTACATTGAACTAATAAAGTTCAATGTACCCCGCACATACATTGACGTATACACTTGACTCATACAACTACATACATTACTTAGTATTTTAAAATAACTTTCAACCACATTATATCATCTTAGATATAAATGATCTGTACAATGGATGATTGCTATTGAAAAAAAAAAATATTATGAAACAAATTTTCTTCAGTTGAATCGAAACAACTACGTTAGAAAACAAGACGCAGGTGAAGAAAAAAATCTTTGACTTTCCTCATTTATAATTTTTTTAAAATGAGGATGAATGTACCTTTAGCCACAGAGTGGTTTCAGCTTGGGGCAGGGAAAGAAATAAATCATTTGAGCAAAAAAAACAAAAAAATAACCTATAACCTTTGCAATAAAAGCTGAAGTCTCTATGATTGCTGAAATGTGTTTCAACCAGCTGGACGCTTCAAGTCTTGACAGGAAATCATTCATGGATGGTTTCTTCAACTCAGACACTGTGAATTAATGAATGACAATGAGAGGAGTTTATAAATGTTTAGCTGACATCTCACAGGCCAGTCCGTGGGGGGGGGGGGGGGGGGGGTTAATGGTGCTTAAAATAAATTCTTGAGGTAATGAACACTTAAAAGGGATTAATAAAGTTGACTTAAGTAAACAAAGGAAGGGGGGGGTTAATAGTTGAAACATTAAACCTTTTCTAGGGTTATTGGTTTAAAAAGTTTGTGTCAACATCTGAGCTGTAATGGATAATGTGTTTTACAGCATAATTACATCATATCTATTTATATCCATCCTTTATAAAACAGTTATCTCTAGTCTACACAAATACTGACCTTAGTAGAATAGATTTAATTATATAAAAAAAATATTTTAAAATCTTTTTTTTTTTGTCTAGTAAAATATCTCATTAAATAACAAAATTAAATGGCTTAAAAAAATGACATAGCTCTATTGATGTCAACTAACTTTCTGTTAACTTTTGCAGACTCGCTCTCATGACATGGATGTTCTCTATGCCAAGAAACTGGAACTTCATGTTGCTATAGAAATTTTCATTTTCATAGCCTTTTCCCTGAGCTTTGTTTACCATGGCATTAATCTGAAAACAGCCAATGAGAAAAGAATGTGAATGTAAATATTCTGCTGCTTGACAAACAAGAACATATTCATCAGGTGACCTCACATTGCATGGGCAACATTCAGAAACTTAAATAACAAAAAAAAAAACCAAAGAAAAAAATCATTAACAAACAAACAAACAAAAAAAAGTTATATAACAAACAGTCAGAGATAAACAGGAGGAAAGAATATAAAAAAAACATATTATATTACAACATCAGTATTAGGTTTCTATAATTAAGTTTCTAAATGTGTATTCATTTCAATATTTTGGCTTTATGCCTGTATAATCACGTTGTTAAGTATGCATTTATTACAGCATGGACCTAAATATTATGTTCCAGTGTTAAACTGTGAAACTGTAAGACTGCCACTATAGCTACAGCCATATTGAAATGTCTGAACACTGATGATGGAAGAAGGAGGAGGAACATGATGGAGGAAAAATAGCCAGCAATCAATCACACTGCTTTGTGGGGGTGTACAGCCTGGACGATTAGGAATAGTGAGGAATGAAGTATATACGGTCTGCACCCTTTGGGAATAGTGCTAAATGAAGTGAGTATGGGTCTGAACCCTTTGGGAATAGTGCTAAATAGAGTGAACATCACACAGATGGCTGATTCTCTCCAGAGTCATCGTCCTAGTTCACTTGCTGCTCTGGAGAAGATGTATTTATTTTTTTTATTCTTTTTGTTCTGCTTATTGGTGAATTTTAATTTACCGAAGTTTCTGTTTGTGTGAGTACTTTTAAAATCCTTAGTCTGAGTTTACTATCATGTGACGTATTTACATTCCTCTGTGTAAGCAAAGCATTTTATGCGATCTTTTTTTTATCTGGCTGTGTAGGACATAAATGTTTCATTTTAATATCCAGCCTTTAGTCTTATCTCAATTTTCTCTTTAAATAGAAGTTCTAGTCTGTGGGCAGGCAGGGAAATAAGCCTGAAGTCTGAACATTTTTAAAAACCTACATTTAATGAAGAATCCAGTTAAGTGCCAAGAGCAGGGCCCGATCTGGAAGAAATCGAATTGGAAATCTGGCAAGATTCTGCATTTAGCGAAAGTAATCTCCCCCATCCGCTTTTTGAAGGAGGCTGCATAGGGCCCCACAGCCTAGGGCTTCCCTACCTAGTGCCTTTGGAGGAAGGGGGAGGCGGGTGCCATGGGCCCTCCAAATATATCACCTAGGGCCCACCAAATATATCACCTAGGGCCCTCCCCATATATGTCACATAGGGCCCACCTAATATATCACCTAGGGCCCTCCAAATATATCACCTAGGGCCCACCAAATATATCACCTAGGGCCCACCGAATATATCATCTAGGGCCCACCTAATATATCACAAAGAGCCTACCTAATATATCGCATGGGGCCCACCTAATCTAACTCTGTCTAGGACATCCAAAAATACATTTGCTTAGGTTCTAAAAACAACAAGAAGAAGAGGAACGCCATCATGTGTCTGGCCTGTGGTACACACTACTTCCCAGGTACACACACAGCCACATCAAATAACAATGTTCAGAAAGAGAAAAATAAATGAACAGGTTTATTCGTTGGTAGCGAATCGTCGCAAAAGTTTGAGAGCCACTCCTCTTGTCCGGCCATTTGTATAGATAGCATTCTTTGACCCCCCCCCCCACACACACACTCGGAGCAATGGCACCAGGTCACCATGACTATCAACAGATCGCCATGTTTCCATTTCAAACCGATGGATAAATGTGACCTATTTATATCAGGTCAAGACGACCTTACTTCAAATTTTTAATGTTATGTAAACAGTTCAGAAAACAAACAACAAAACCGTAAACAAAAAAAAACAAAACAAAACAAAACAAACAAACTAACAAACAACATCATGTAAAATGGATTCTTGGATTTACTGGCTACAAAGGGGAAAAAAACCGTTCACTATCTCGCTCAGTAGGATATTAAAAAAGAGAAACAAAAAAAGTCTATAATCAGGACATAGTCAGTGTTTGCACATTCAGGACATAATCGTTGTTTGTACATTCAGGATATAATCGTTGTTTGTACATTCAGGACATAGTCGGTGTTTGTACATTCAGGACATAATAGCTGTTTGCACATTCAGGACATAATCGCTGTTTGCACATTCAGGACATAATTGCTGTTTGTACATTCAGGACATAGTCGGTGTTTGTACATTCAGGATATAATCGTTGTTTGTACATTCAGGACATAGTCAGTGTTTGTACATTCAGGACATAATCGGTGTTTGTACATTCAGGACATAGTCGCTGCTTGCGTCAGTAGCAATGTTCTTTTTTTATAATTGGAAGTCAAAGAGCGAGCTAGAGTAGTGGAACAACCCAATGATAGAGATGAACAGCGAGAAATTGATGTTGGCTGTTGCCCATCTCTCCCCCTCCCCCCTCAACTGTTTCCAGCTGATCAATCTTGTTTTTATTTACGGGAAGATAACCCTGTGTGCGCGGTTATCTCCCCACCCCAGATGTGGTCATCTGGCAGACTTCTCTGAAAAGGCGACTAATTTCCAAAGACTAGATGACTGACTGACTTTGATTGTCTGATAAAACGAATGACTAGGTCCCCCATACAACATTTAAAGTAACCATGGAGGTAAGCAACTAGTTTCCATTGGATGACCGGTACTCCTTTTGAGTGAGTGCACGACTAGTTTTAATGATCAGTGAGTAACTTTAAACGACCATCAAGTGCAAGACAGACTGCCCCAATAATCAACATCGAACCTCACCGACCAGTTTTTCACCGATCGATTTACATTATTTAAGTAACACATTTGTAAAAACACTCTAAATAATTATCACTAGCACATCTTTAATGTTCTTCTCTTTAGAATTAAAAAACTGACTACTTTGACAACTTTTACCAACCACCAGGTACATGACAACTTTTATTACTTCCGTGATTTAAAAAGCCGTTCTAACCAATCATTGATCCAGCCGTGTATCATCCCACGGTAATCTCCACTGTCTGAGTAGGTCAAGGCGGCCGTGTGTAACCCCCCACACTCCCCCCCCCCCACCCCGGGATGCACTTTGCCGAGAAATAGGAGCGGCATCCGTCGTGCCTTAATAATGTTTGGCGGGGGAACGGGGGGCCAGTCTAATTAAAGTCGCTCTCCACGGGCGTCACTTAGTCTTGTTACGGCCCTGGGTCATTCACTTTAGAACCGACAAATTAACCCCCCCCCCCAAAAAAAAAAAAAGGTTTAAAATGGAACTTAAAAGAGTCGATAACGATTTAATTAAAGCAATACACACTATCTGACACACACACACACACGCCTCGTCTTAGATAACATCATCCGATGTCTTATCAAGACATGCTCGCCGACAACTTTCGCTTGATAACATAACACCCTATAGTAAGAAACAATGTGCTTTGAATGATTTACTCTATAGTGTCTGCATTTTATTCATGGGAGGAGCGCTGCCCGATATCTTCGCGGTCGAGGTAGTCAAAAAAAAACAACTGACTTGCTTTAGAAGCAAAGTTACATCTTTGAAACTTAACAAGATCCCCTGCGTTAAAAACCCACCAAACTTGTACGACGATTCGCATTGCTACATTCAAATAAGCGGGACTAGGAATAGTCATTCAGTAAGATGGGTTTATTAAACCGCTCTCCTTGATTCTTTACGTTTAGGTTGTATTCATGCATGGACATCACGGAGTTGGGTATTAGGTTGGTGCTATTCATATATTTATGGCTTATCACCTTATGGCTTCCGAAAATGTTGCCTAACCCTGCACTAAAAAAGATTACAGGTGAAGCGGTAGGTGGGTACTGAGCGGGGGGGGGAAGGGGGAGAGGGGAGGCAGGGTCTCATTTTGAAAGAAGGGTCGAAATAATCCGTCATGGAAATAGATATGAATACTGAAACATATGCCCCTCCCCCCACTCACCCACGTGCCGTAGAGTGCTCGACTGTCGTATATTTAGGGTAGTATTAATATTATAAAACGAAACAAATCGATTTATCTTTTATCCCGCATGACATTTCTGAATAATTTGTAACTCAAGTCATTTTCTCAAAATTACCAGGACTAAAAAAAAAACTGCTCCAGAAACGTTACAAAAAAAAATCAAACAAACTAAAATGTTCACTGGCACACCGGTAAAAACTGGAACTGGTAAAAACTGGAACAGGATGCTGACAGTGTCACTTCCTGTCTTGTCTAATCTACCAAATCGGTTGATTACCCCCCCCTCCCCCCCAAACCACCAGATCAGAACGTCAATGAGATAATAATCTCCGGCATTACAGCATTAGATTCCATATAATACAGCCCCGTAGCGTGAAAATTCTACAGCAGGGGCCAGGCATTCTACAGCAGGGGCCAGGCAACGGCAGGTAATACATTTTACTAAGTAGAACAAATAAGCAGAGGGGGGGGGCAG
The DNA here is from genome assembly GCA_021962125.1 of Bulinus truncatus. Taxonomy (NCBI): domain Eukaryota; kingdom Metazoa; phylum Mollusca; class Gastropoda; family Planorbidae; genus Bulinus; species Bulinus truncatus. The sequence continues at coordinate 1,188,801 of JAGDYQ010000165.1, forward strand.
ACAAAACGCAGGGGGGGGGTCCGGCTTCCCCCTGCCTCCCCCCCGCACGCTACGGGCCTGATATAATATGCCATGGACTATCATTAGATTTCATATAATATGCCATGGACTATCATTAGATTTCATATAATATGCCACGGCCTATCATTAGATTTCATATAATATGCCACGGACAATCATTAGATTTCATATAATATGCCATGGACTATCATTAGATTTCATATAATATGCCATGGACTATCATTAGATTTCATATAAGATGCCACGGACTATCATTAGATTTCATATAATATTCCATGGACTATCATTAGATTTCATATAATATGCCATGGACTATCATTAGATTTCATATAATATGCCATGGACTATCATTAGATTTCATATAATATGCCACGGACTATCATTAGATTTCATATAATATGCCATGGACTATCATTAGATTTCATATAATATGCAACGGACTATCATTAGATTTCATATAATATGCCATGGACTATCATTAGATTTCATATAATATTCCATGGACCATCCTAAGCAATTTAAAAAAAAAAAAAGATGAAAGGTAAGTGGGGAAAAGGATTCAGTTTAAAACATTCCAGACGCCAAAGTCAAAGATGGAACAAGATAAGGAATGCATGAAAAAAAAATAAAAAGATTGAAACCTAAGAGCTCTAAACTCAATACAAACTTTTATCTTGTAATTGTAAGTAGGTTGTGGCCGTTATAGTTCGCCCTTCCCTCCCAGAGGGGCGAATTTAGAGATTAAAACTGGGTTACTGTGTTTTTGTTATGGGGGGGGGGTTCAAACCACGCCCAGCCCGGCGATGTTTATTATTCATGAGACGTAAATAGTTTCCTGCCGACCTTCAGCCGACACACATACACATTTGATCAACATTTTACTAAGACGGGCGGTTGATGCAAAGTGGAAAAAAAAAATCCTTGACATTAAATTGTTGAAGTCTTTACCGTGAGTACTTTGGCTGTTTCGATTATAAGTTGCAGGCCATTAAAGAAAACTAGCAAAAACGTCTTTACCTTAAAAAAACAAACAATCACCACCAACAACAACAACACCCGATTATATGATTTGTTAATAAATGATATGGTCATGTCACGAGTTGGTGGTGGGAGGGGGGGGGATAAATGCCGAATGATGAAACAAGATGTAAAATAATGCTACAATGGTGAACTGAGCTTAACAACGGTTTCTATAGCAACGGAATCGATGGCAATTACATATGATTTGGCAGTCAGAAGCGATTGGTTCGATGGCTGGTGCAGACAATTTAGTAATCAGATCTCGCTGGATCGATGGCCATTACATAATATACAGCAATCAGAAGCAATGGAGGGAAGGGGAAAGGTAGATATTCAAAGCCTAACCATTCTATTCACCAACCAATAACAAAAAAATAGTTCTTAGAATGTGGAGAAATGAGTAGGGAGAGGGGGGGAGTCTCGGAAGAGTTTTGTTGAGAAAATAGTCCAGTCGGATGGCATTAATTTCTCCAGAACTTTTTTTTTTAAATGAAAAGGTTAAAGGTCACAAAGTATGCCAGGGAGGGTGATAGGATGTCAGGTATGGTTTCATTTTTTTTTATCACACACGCCCATGAGATCTTTCTCTCTTTGATAAACCACCAATTGGACAGTTTTTATATAGTGCCCTTCTTTCATCTCCACCATAGCCGATAGCGGAGGCACCACGGGAGACAAGTGCAGGCGACTGGGACTCGCAACCGTGACCCATAGCATGCTGGTCATGCTGCAGCACTGAAGAATTCGGCAATGCATGCCCCACCCAGCCATTGTTTCATTTACAGTAGGATGCTTTGTAAGTAATACATATATGGCAACGTGTGGGCACGACCCTTATAATATAGAACTCACACAAACAGAAATCAACAACGGAACACACCGAAAACAATAATTAACAAACAAACAGACAAAGACTTCACCTTGGGCCTTGTGTCCACCACGTACATGAAGTCAGACTTGGGGTTGGCCTTCAGTATGGCCTGCAGCATCTGCTCATCTTCCACGCACCTGGCAGAGAACCCAGACAGAGGCTGACTACACCTGGTCAGAGCAGCCTGGGGGGGGGCAAGAAAAAAAATGAGAGAGCTAAGACTGAACAATCAATCAAATAAATAAATTATAGACTTCATGATGTCAATTCTAAATCTGATAACCCTGAACAAGTATACTGCAAAACATCACTGAAGCTACGAATTGTACAAGTATACTGCAAACAACACTGAAGCTACGAATTGTACAAGTATATTGCAAACATAGCTGAAGCTACGAAGTGTACACGTATACTGCAAACATCACTGAAGCTACAAAGTGTACCAGTGTATTGCAAACACAGCTGAAGTTAGCAAGTCGATTTATTTTCCCTGTGCTGTTGCTAGTTTCATTCACAATTGTGAGGCATGTGACAAGAAACAAACCAACAAACGATAACAATTAACCACACATAGACTCATGTCTGTGTGATAACAATGTGCTCATCTCGGCGTGACACGACCCAGTCTGTGTTATCTGTGTGTGCGACGAGTGGGAGAGGTGACACGGCCGAAGTAACCGTCAGACACAAATGTCGCAGATCTCCAGTGAGCGATACAGATAGTTGTTTTAGAGCATTTTCGAAAAAAAAAATGCTCTATTGTCCCCGTTTTGTCTGTCTGTCCGTCCGTCCGTCATCACCCTAGATCTCAACAACCATAAGTCCTAGACCCATGATGTATATATCATTTTGTAGGTCTTGGCCTGCCAAGAAATGACTTTTTCCCATTTCGCGATCTGACCTCTCAGGGCCGTAAAAGGGGCCTTAGTACCGTTTTTTTTACTATATAAGCTATATTAATAAAGGAGCGCTATATCTCAGCAACTATAAGTCCTAGACCCATGATGTATATATCATTTTGTAGGTCTTGGCCTGCCATGTGTACATCAAAAGTTCATTTCGCGATAGGACCTCTGAGGGCCGGGCTTCAGGGCTCCTAAGGGGCTTATATATTATATATACACTTTGTACGTTCAATAGCGTGTTCATTTGGTGCGAAATACTGCAGCAAGTAGTTTCACCAAGATTTATTAAGAAACTCATCAAATGAAATAGTAAGCTTGTGTTCTGAGTTTAATTGAAAGTATCAGAGCTATGCAACAATTGACGGAGTTTTCGGACGATTAAATGACTATAATTTAGAATGTTTTCAATTATGAGTCCTATTTCAGTAACCACAAACCACTTGTAGTTAGATTTAAGAGACAATAATTTTTTTTCAAATATAAAGAAACGTCTTTATAATTTTTTTTTTTACAAATATATGCATTACACAATTGAATTTATAAACATTTCCAAAATTTACAAATATTTACTGAAAGATAGCATACGTACTAATACATAATACGAAAATGCGCTAACACGTCCTGTGTCCAGCATGGAACAGGCTTAATTGCTTGTTTTCTTTAGGTCGAGTGCAAAAGGCAAAAGACGCAACATTCAACAGTGCCTCGGCAAGTTTGGGTTTGTGTCGTGGCCAACCAATAGCAATGATGTGGTGAGGGTTTGTGTCTTGGCCAACCAATAGCAATGATGTGGTGAGGGTTTGTGTCGTGGCCAACCAATAGCAATGATGTGGTGAGGGTTTGTGTCGTGGCCAACCAATAGCAATGATGTGGTGAGGGTTTGTGTCTTGGCCAACCAATAGCAATGATGTGGTGAGGGTTTGTGTCTTGGCCAAGCAATAGCAATGATGTGGTGAGGGTTTGTGTCGTGGCCAACCAATAGCAATGATGTGGTGAGGGTTTGTGTCTTGGCCAACCAATAGCAATGATGTGGTGAGGGTTTGTGTTGTGGCCAACCAATAGCAATGATGTGGTGAGGGTTTTTTTTGTGTGTTGTGGCGGTACCGGCAGTCTGTAACCTTCATCAATCAATAGGGTTTAATTAACGAGCTGCGGTACTGTGGCGTGATGTACAGAAATGAAAAAGTCCCTTGATCCACCTCCCTACAGTAATGACACCGAGACGGGATAATACTTTAAAGAGGGTCACGCAACCAGAATGGCTGACTGGTAATAATAACGGATCGTATGGTGGACACAAAAAAACAAAACAAGCAACCCACAGCAAACCTTTAAGACCTGGCGATGTTTCTGGGGACGAGATGTAATCTACCGGTCATGTAATCTTAGCCATTACCAAGAAAGGAAGAGTTCCAGCGGAAGGTTGATGGAGGGGGGAGGGGGAGAGGCCTTCTTACCAAACGGTCGAAAGCCCGTAGGAGGAAAGCCGCCATTTATCACGAAACTCATATCGGGAGTGCAAGTGAACGCACGCGCGCGTGCGTGTGTGTGGAGGTGTGGCTAATCTATTGGACCACTTCCTGCACCCAACAGCTCAGCGTGGATTTCCCCCACGACAGTGAGTACTGCTTCCACTCAACTCCACGGCATCGTCCTCTCCCAGGAATACGGTTTTTTTTCCAAGACACGCTCTTTCGTCATATCGCCACACGGTGAAAGCTCTAAAAAAGTTAAGTTGTCCGAAATGCTATGGGTGAGCTCTGTGTCAGGACTACATCGCTCACAGCCAGGTACGAACCCGCCAAAAGAAAAAAAAATATATAAACGAAGGGCCATCAGCATTGGCTTAAGAGACTAGCGTTGGCTCGTCTGTGTCTCTACCCCTGAAGCCTTACTGCCCCATCTCATATGAGGCAGCCAGTTAAGATAACGGGACCACCCCCCACCCACCCCTCAGATTCGATCCCACGACCTCAGCCTTCATCACTGATGACACATTCGCCGCCATCGGGTTAACATATATAATGCAGCCGCATCACTTTAATTTACACCACCCAGCTTTGCGTCACTGTACAAAGATGTCATCGGGGGAAGGGTTCTGTCACTTCTGTGTCACCGGCACAAAGATGTCACGAGAGAGAAATGTCACCGTAGAGGCTCTGTGTCACAGTCGCAATCATCATGTCACTTTAGTACGAAAAACAAACTGGCACACACTGATTAAATTTTACCGGGCCAACAACAACACTACAATTACATACTTACTACAGAAAGTCACATGTAACAGGCGCAGACAACTCACCTGGTTTTCTGAATGCAGGTAAGACAACACGGGTAGCCTGCCCCTGCTCCTGAACTTTGAACTCCCCACAAGGACGTGGGTCGTGGCCGCTGTGGGCACGTACAGCAAGCTGGGGTATGTGTCACACAGCTACACGCGAAACAAAAGTAAAAAAAAACAAAACAATAGCTGCTGAATGCTACAGATTAAAATGGTGTGAATGTACAACGTGTTTACACCCCCACCCCCTTTTCCAAAATTACGTGCTCAAATAGAACCTCTCGAGTGTCATAGATATTTTATTTAATATTGCCTAATTTTTTTTTTCCCAGAATATTAATTCATTCATGCCTAAACTACCGAATCCGTTTCCATGTAATCGATTTTACTGTATTCGAAAAAAAATTGGGTAAAAAAAAAATACTTCATAATTCCGATACCCCCAAAAAGTCCGATATTTCCTACTCCCGATTCCAGTTGATCGTCCCATCAATTTTAAAAAAAAATATTTTTATTTAATAAAAAACGAAAACAAAATAACCAAAGTTGATGCATAAAAGAAACTTATTAAAAGTGAGGATTTCGAAAAACAAGTTTAGATCAACATTTTGAGAGATGAAACGGGGTGTAAAGCAAACAGTTAAATGAATTTATTTTTTTTACTACGTGGCTGTTCAGTGAGTTTTACCAATGACATAAGCTAATAAACCATTATACACTATTTTACAAGGATAGTTACATATTTTAAAAAATGTTAAGCTGTTTGAAAAATGCTGTAGGATGTCGACCGTTTTACTTTATTCGCGCAAAAAAACAAAGCAACTAGATAAACACCGGATAATAATATAACATACAAACTAGACAAATACTGGTTAACTGTTTAAAAACAACAACTAGTTTTTAAGCCCAAGGTAACGAAATAATTACATGTCGATTAACAACCCGCACTTCAGTGATGCATTTTGAACAGGAGTACTTTTAGATGTCCTCATTAAAGTAATTTATTAATGCCCCCCCTCCCCCAACCACCACTGCTTGAGAACCTCTTCAGCGGATGTAGTTAAAGCACAGATGATGGAGATTGCAAGGGAAGTACTGATTGGTTAAATGGCCACTGACAACATAAAAATCAGATGCATTGCAAGAGAAGCATTGATTGGTTGAGGACTGTTCAACATGAATACATAGATGGATGGCTGCTTGAACAAATTGTCGGATGCCATATCTTATCCCCTCAAGGCCTATCTGACTGATTGGGTAAAAAAAACAACAACAATCTGACTGATTGGATCAAGCATGATATTCTAGCAGACGATCAGTTCAAACACGGAGGGATATTCTACTTCAGAGTTGAACAGAGAAGTGACTTAACCATGGTCGAACCCAGGTTTTGAAGTTCAAACAGAAAGACACATTGATGGAACTGGTGTGACGGACCAGAAAAGAATATGATAAAAAGCCACGTCCCCCCCCCACCCCCAACAACAACAACAACAACAACAACACATGAATGCAGAATGCTGAAAATATGAAGACAAAAATAAAAGGTCACACACAAGGTAAGATTGATTTGTACATGAAACACAAGGGATTTTTTTTTTGTAAGTACACACACACACAGACTAATATCAAATGTTTATTTATAAGATCTTATCAGGGCCGTATTCTTGTTTATTCGGTCCATATAATTTGAAACATCATGCAAGGTTTTCCCCATTTAAGCTGCATCGATTATGTTTATAGGAACTTACCTCCCACCAAACAGGGCCCTTACCTGCATTAAGGGAACACTGGGCAAAATAGTGCTGAGCCCTCCCCCCTACAAAAACTTTCGATTTGTCCACTATTATGAGGCCCCCCCCCCAAATACCAATGCTGCCTTCTGATTTCCCAAAGACTGCTAATAGCAGATCATATCGCCTGTGCGTGCGCAACTTTGGAAGGAAATTTATAAATCTGTGTATGTGTAAAACAACGTTATATTGGGCTACGCGCGCGCACTCGGCACAGAACTTAGAGGTCAAACTGCCCAACACTCGTGGGGCTCTATGCCCAAGCAGGACCAAACCTTAAGTCAGCCCAGACGCCTTGCAGTTGTAATACAGATGGACAGAAAGTAATTATTCTAGACCTGTAGCCCTCTCCACGACTAATGTACAATTGGGGGGTGGATGGGTGTGGAATTCTAATTTTTGGTGGTCAAATACGTAAAGGTCAGCATTTTCAACAGCATTAATAAAAGGGGGGGGGGCGCTGCTTTCAGGGCCTCACCTCATACTTTTCATTCAGGCTCGTGATCATCCAGTTCCCGTTCGGTGCGCCCATCCTGAGGAACTCTGACTGCAAGTCGAAGGCGTCCCAGCCCTGTGACCTCTCAATGCTCTCGTTGGAGATGAACTCAAAAGCGTACAGTTTGTTGATCTCGGCTGTTGAGATCAAATAAGCAGACTAGTTCATACAGATGTTTGTTTTTTTTTTTTCTAAAATTTATTCTAAACAACGCTTGCTCTCAAAATAAAATTTTTTTTTTTTTTAACCAAACTCAGAACATTTTAGGTCGAAGCCCTTGGATAATTAAAAGATAGCTTTATATAAAAAAAGCGTTAAAAAATAAATAAATAATTTATTAGAATAGACAATGTCTAAATTCAAAGTTTAGAAATACAATGTTTCAGTCGAGATAGTTAAACTGCTTAAGGTTAAATACATATGGTTCAGTAGAAATATTAGGCATACAAATACATTCACCAGCCTGATGTAAAATTACCAGGAACAGAGAACTTTATAAGTGATTGGTATACGTTCTGTCAGTTAAATACATATATTTCAATAGAAACATTGTGCAAAAAAAAAATACATAGATACATTTAGCTTCGAAATGTGAAAATTACCTAACCAAGAGAACTATAGTAGTGACTTATCAGATAAATACAAATGTTTCAATAGAGACATTGTGCAAAAAAAAAAATTAAAAAAAGAAAATAAATTTTTAGCATCTAGATGTGAGAATTACCTGGCCTAGAGAACTGTAAGAGGGACTGGTATATGTCCTGGCAGTCTCTCTCTTTTGGGATGATGAATGTGATGCACAGGAAATTCTTGCATCTGATTTGGAGCGGAGAGCCTTCTGCCGTCATGGGGAACTTCTCTATCTGTCCAATGTGCATGTGAAGGACCTGATGGCAGAAAATGGACCGACACCCTTAACTTCACATTTGTACGAAACATCTTTAAACTACAGACATTCAATACAGAGCAATTCTTTCATTAGCGCCTCTTTTATTTTTAATTTATAACTTAATGTATCAACCTGATTTATTTTAATATGACACAATGTGCTGAGTTTCAAGCATTATTTTTTTTTGTAAGATTGTTAGTAAAGAAAGAAACCGCTGGTTGTAGAATTTTACCATTTCACTTCACAGACAGCAAACAACGAGGAAATGTTTCAGAGATACGCCCGCATTGTTGACATATCTTTTCCAAAGCGGTTCTTGTGGATATGTAAATAATAATGCGGCCGCCGCTAAGTGGGGCTCCAGTCGAGACTTTAATTTTTGTCTCAGCTCCAAAGAAATAAATGTAAAGTTTAATCTGTTATTTTTAGTAGCACCACCTATTTTGTGAGCCACTGTGCCACTGTTGAGGTCCATCGCTAGTTTTAAATGAAATGCTATGGGTGAGCTCTTGTTTCTGGACTACATTGCTAACAGCCAGGTGCAAACCCGCCAAAAAAAAAAAAACGAAGGGCCATCAGCATGGCTCAAAATGATTGAAGTTCCGGAAATTTAGGACGTAACTCTGCTATCTGCGACATTGACAGAGTTTGCGCCTAGGGACCAGAAAATGTCAAATATAATTGGGCCCAGGGCTCCGGAAAACGTAAGAACAACCTTGTAATATTTCAACAAAAAAAACTAAGTAACTCAATAATAAAATAAAGTTTCATGAAGACAGGTCTATGTTGAATTACCCCCCCCCCCTAACACACACTCAACTTACGCTAAAACTTAAAATACCAGTTTTCAAAGGACATGTTTGTACTTTTCTCAAACACCACTACAATGGTACGAATACTCGGATCTATGATCGTATGAAGTAATGCAAGAAGTCCGTCAGTCCGAGTAAAATCAATACACCAATAAAGTATTCACTTTATTTTATCAAAGTTGAAACGATGCATGTACTCAAGCACGAACTCAAGCACAAAATAGAGAATAGCATTGTTTAAAAACTTGACATTTTTAAAACCAGGCCCTAACACCTCCTTTCAATAACATTCAAAATGTCGTTATTCATACTCTTGTTAACAACCAAGTTTAGAAATAAAATAAAAAATCCATTGTATCTTGTACAACTTCAAACAATCATTAAGGAGACGTTAAACAGTGAATTGATCCATAAGTTCCTGATGTCAACAAGCGGCCCTCATGACTACATAACATTTCTGTGCCCGCGGTTCACAGCGTGTACCTCTACCTGACCTAAATTCTGACTATCTAGGTGTTTTTTTTTTCAACTCAAAGCCAAAAAATGTGAAAACTAATTTTTTTTGTGTGTGAAAGTAGCAATTTTTTTTCATTTGTGGAAACTTTTTTCCCCTAAATATTTCCGCTTTAAAAAAGATATTTGCAAAATAATATTTCACTCAGCAGAACTCAAATTATTTATTTTTAATCTCAAGGTGACTTTTGAAGAATTAATTTCAATAACGACCTCCCCTACCCCCACACCAGATGTGTTTTTTGTTTTGTTCATAAGCTAACAATGTTTTTATGTGAAGTGCTCATATCTATTTTCACATTTCCATGATATTGTTTACCGGAACACAGTTTGGGAATCAATGATATAACTGAAGCATCGATATTGTTGAATGTGTCGGAAACCATTATATTAACATATTCGATACCAGGCCGTGGTGTATCGGCCGGGGGAGGGGGGGGGAGATGAGTTACAACAGATGAACAAGTGACTTGTTGACAAGTTCTGTTGATTTTCACGCCATATTGTTTCCGTGTAGCCTGAGGTGGCCATTTTCATGACAACCACACCGCCATGTTGCTTTTTTTATTGACACTGCCGGAGGGGGTCGAAGGTTATAAACGTGACGGGACGGAAAGGGTCTCAATGTGACGATGCTTTAAGACACGGAGGGGCCGCACACACACACACACACACACACACACACACCCACACACCCATAGAACACAAACATACCTGGTCAATACGACATGTTAAAACATATGTCTGGGAGGGTATCCGGACAAAACCCCCAGCGGACATAACCCCCAGCGGACAAAACCCTCACGGACAAAACCCCCAGCGGACATAACCCCCAGCGGACAAAACCCCCAGCGGACAAAACACCCAGCGGACAAAACACCCACTTAAAAAAAAATTATTTATTAATCAATCATTACTTTTATTATAAAATGTAATACCCCCCCCCCATCTTTATTATAAAATGTAGAAAGTGAAAGTAGGTCAGGGCAGTTGGGACAGTTTAAAACGTAATTCGATATGAGACGGGTGGAAAGAGAGGGAGACAGAACCCATTAACTTTAACAGGTAGGGGAATTTTAGACAATAAAGAATAGTGTCACAGTAGAATTCCGGAAGATGCGTAGACGTGGGTAGTTCATGAGTTCAGGGTTAGGGGTGTACTACAATTGAATAAAGTTTAGAAACATAGTGTCGGTTTGGAGGAATTCAAGTAACATGAGAAGTGCAATGTTACCTTTATTCTGCTATGTTCACCAAACTCTTAATTATGTATTGAATTGGGGTGGAACCAACAAACAGGAGACTTGAGAATGATAGGATATTTTGTCCAGCTAGCCTATATAAGAGAATGTAAGTTTAGTTCGGGAGGAATTGTTGAGCGTACTCGATTTGAAATATTTAATTTCCATATCTCATTAAGGGTTCTTTTTTCTTCGTAAATTTAGCTTTTAGACACAATTTGAAACAAGGCTTACAAATTTTACATCACATTCTTGTTATACATTATTAGCCGTTTGATATAGTCGGCTGCTGTATTGCCCTGTAGGATGTAAAAAGTGTAGCTTGTTCAATTCTAACTTTTTTTTTTACTCTAAAAATCTGACATTTAAAATAAATTAATATTTGGCAACACTGGAAGGCAGTGGTCCCCGGGCCGCGAATCGGCATCGGTCCGTGGATCGTATGGTTCTGGGGCGCCCAAGAAACATAAAATTATAACTCGAGCTTTTTTGTGAATTTTTTTTAATTAATTAATTAAGACATAATAATAATTTAAAAAGATGCTAAATAAAATAATAACTATGGCTATGTTTCATATTGAGCATTTATGATCAACAAAAACAGGTTTTAAATTCAAATTCATTTACATGATTTATGTGATTTACAAACCACCCGCTAAGCAGGTCACAGAAAGTTAAACTAATTAAAAGCTAATAATAATAAAAAAATTGTAGCTAAATAAATGGCTTAAAACAATATTGTGGGGGTTTTGTCCGCTGGGGGTTTTGTCCGCTGGGGGTTTTGTCCGTGGGGGTTTTGTCCGCTGGGGGTTTTGTCCGCTGGGGGTTGTCCGCTGGGCATTTTGTCCTACACTCGTCTGGGAGCTGACACGAATTAATAGTATAAACAGGAGTACATTGAAACCTCAAAGATCCGAACGAGGCAAAAGTCGAAAAATTTACAAATTTAAGGAAAAAAGAACAACAAATTCATAGTAAGATTTTGTATTTCTCGAGAGTCATTGCCCCTGACGCTCTTATCATCTCATAGGCTATTATAAGATGCGTGATATGTAATATTTCTCCTAATATAAAATCGTGTTGTGTGATTCTCACATCTTTTTTTTTTGTTTGACAAGTCCCTGAAAGGGTAACATTGATTAATTATCTCTTGGATCCTAAAAAAAAAAACCATTGATCTCCTACCATAGCCGATAGTGCAATGGCAATGGATGCAACACGGGAGACATGTAAGTGACTGTGACTCGCCTGAATTCGAACCCGTAACCCACATCATGCAGATATTTTTTATTCATAAACATTAGTGTAACACACGTTGTGTAAATGAATACAAAAAAAAAAAGCCATTGCAGACTGTTTTACGTACGCAGGTAGCGGATTTCAGAGCTGCGATTTTTTACGTACGCAGGTAGCGGATTTCAGAGCTGCGACTTTTTACGTTCGCTGGTAGCGGATTTCAGAGCTGCGACTTTTTACGTTCGCTGGTAGCGGATTTCAGAGCTGCGACTTTTTACGTTCGCTGGTAGCGGATTTCAGAGCTGCGACTTTTTACGTTCGCTGGTAGCGGATTTCAGAGCTGCGACTTTTTACGTTCGCTGGTAGCGGATTTCAGAGCTGCGATTTTTTTTATGTTCGCTGGTGTGTGATGTCCCTGTAAGGATGAGATGACATCTCTTAGATCCTATAAACCATTAATGAGTCAGTTTTTTATGGCGCTCTTCTTTCATCCACCATAGCCGATGGAGGCACCACGGGAGATATAGCGGGGACTTGACCTGAAAATTCCGTTGCTCCTCACCGGAGATCAAACATGGGATCCTTAGGTAGACAGTCGAGCGCTTTCCAACACGACCATCCGTCCTCTGGTGGCGGATTCCAGTTTAAAATAGCAGGCGAAAATCCTGTGAGAACCATGTAATCAATTTCTGAACATACCCCTTACTTCTTACATCCAGTATGTCAAGATATATATATATATATATATATATATATATAAATATATATATATATATATATACAGTGGATTCCGCTTAATTGGGTCACCGCTTAGTTGGGACAGCCGCTTATTTGGGACAAATCTCAAAGAAACAAAACCAAGAAGCCAATAGTAAATTTGTATTTTTAATTGGGACAGCCGCTTAATTGGGACAAAACGCCTCGGTCCCGATGTGTCCCAATTAAGCGGAATCGACTATATATATATTGTTAGACAAGTTTGGAGGTCAGTGATGAAAGAACCAAAGAGAAAGACGGCCGGTTGATAGAACTTAATAGCTGGAGAAGGGGAACAAAGCGTGGGGGAGACACAGTGAAACTTGTTCAAATCACATAACGGGCCAACGATAAGTGGGGGGGGGGGGAACACAAAATCTCCAAGGAGGATTAGTTACTGCTGATGTTAGCGCAGGGAACAGGCGCTGGGTAAAGATTTGTTCCCCCCCTCCCCAGCCCCTCTCTCCCCCCCCCTACTATAGCTGTGGGAGAACAAATGTACACATGACGTAGACAGAGGCCAAGCTACATAAACATTGGCGTCACACCGTTTAGTGTTAAGTTATTCTCTTCTAGTCAACAAATAAGTAAACAAAAGAACCGTGAATGGGCTATCGCTCAAATGTATTGGCTTTTAATTTGATTAGCAATAGGATTATCTCATTCAAACGACTTTAGCCTAATTAGACTGGCCAACTGATGCTAAAAAAAAGCTTGACTATTTTGCACACTGATTTACGTTTTGTACTTCTGTATTTACAGGTTTTGTACTTCTGTATTTACAGGTTTTTGTACTTCTGTATTTACAGGTTTGTACTATTGTATTTACAGGTTTTGTACTTCTGTATTAACAGGTTTTGTACTACCATATTTACAGGTTTTGTACTTCTGTATTTACAGGTTTTGTACTACTGTATTTACAGGTTTGTAATACTGTATTTACAGGTTTTGTACTACCATATTTACAGGTTTTGTACTTCTGTATTTACAGGTTTTGTACTACTGTATTTACAGGTTTTTGTACTTCTGTATTTACAGGTTTTGTACTTCTGTATTTATTTTGACATGATAATATCAAGTCTTTTTTTTCCATTTTAAGCATTACTTAAATGTAATTAGTTTCATAATCCTACAAGATGTTCTATCATGGACTCGAATAGATTAAAAGTAGTGTATTGTCACGTAGAATCTAAACATTTGCTACATTTGAGCTCTCTCTCTCTCTCTCTCTCTCTCTCGCTAAACGAGAACAGGTCCTCAATTGAGTTACAATATTTACAGACAACCACATCCAATATATTCACTGACCTACAGAAATAGAAACTAATTAAAAACTGACTTATTGAAGGCTAAAATATTAAGAGGTCAAATATTTTAAGCAAGTACCACTCCCGTGCTATCAATAGAATAGCCATTTAACAGTTGATGTTCAGATCAGTGTATTAACAATGTAAACAAAACAATCAAACAACAAAGCCTTGTCATAAAATCTCATTAAGGAATGGTCAATCATAAATGGGTCAGTAAACAATAGCCACTGCCTTCTGTACTATAATGTCTCGAAGGCAACGCCATAGCCGTGGGTGTGGAGGAATCACTGGGTTGGGGGGGGGGCGGCACGGGTAGCCAGGGTCGTTGGTAGGATAGGAAAAATGTCAGATTCTGAATTAATTAAAATGATTCTTTCTGTCTACCTATCTCTCTCTCTCTCTCTCTCTCTGTCTGTCTGTCTGTCTGTCTATCTATCTATCTATCTAATCTATCTATCTATCTATCTATCTATCTATCTATCTATCTATCTATCTATCTATCTATCTATCTATCTATCTATCTATCTATCTATCTATCTATCTATCTATCTATCTATCTATCTATCTATCTATCTATCTATCTATCTATCTATCTATCTATCTATCTATCTATCTATCTATCTTTCTATCTATCTATCTGTCTGTCTTTCTATCTATCTATCATAAATACTGTCACAGAAAACAAACCGCGCCCCCTTTCCCTTTCCCTTCCCCACCCCCCACCCACACGCTCATCTCTATTGACCAAAACGAGTCACAAAAGTTGCACGTTCTATTTTTAGTCTTTTTCCTTTTATTTCCCCGAGTCCGGAACAAACCAAGTCATCAATCAATAATGTTTAGTTGTTATTTCTAAGTTGCCCTTTTTTTTTTTAGTAGACGCCAAAGCTGGGTATAAAAACAACAACAACACCACGGCATCATTTTTGGCAAGACTCCACCAAATCTGCTGAGGGCGCCACCAACATCGATCCATTTTATCCAAAACTATTTCTTTAAAAAAAAACTCTGACTTCTCCCCTCCCTCCCACTCCTTCTCATATTAAAAGCAAAGATTTATACAAAAAAAAAAAAGAAGATAAAAAAAAAACCCATCTCGACTCCTCTTCCTCGCCCCCCCCCCGGGTCACAACTGACCCCCCCCCCTTTTCCCCAATTCCATCAACCAACATCTCATAGCCAGAAGCCATTTTTTTTCAATTCAAGAAAAATGTTGCTGCCAATATTTTGAGCTACATGGATTGTGGGGGAAAAATAAAAACATACAATAAAACCGGAGAGGGGGGGGGGTTTGCAATGAAGTGAAGGGGGCGTGGACAGAAGTGAGACATTAAAAATAATACATTAAAAATTTTTCAAAATAATGAAAACATAATAGCTTATCCTCTGGATCAATGCAAACCACGGCGTCATCATATCTGACTCCTGGGGGTGGGGTGGTGGGGAGAGGTCAAGCCTTTTATACATGTCATGATCACGTCAAAGTATAAGACAGGGGCATTCCATTCGATATACGCCGAAGGGGTGGGGGGAGGGGTGTGTGTGTGGGGGGGGGGTAGCAAGCTAGGGCTTGGTCGGGCAGAGAAGCAGGGCCCGCGGTGGGGAGGAGTGCCACTGGCACTTTAGGATACCCCCGGCGGGAGGGGGGCTTATTATCTGACGAGGGTGGGGGGGGGAGTGGCTGCGGGCAAGCATACAACATGAATAAACAATGACAGCTAGATGATTTTTTCGGGTAACGTAGACACATGTATACACATTGAATTCTTTCAGAAACAAATAACACGGCAAAAGTTGTCCTAAACAGAGTACGGACCTGTACGGCTACAAAGTGACTAGTAGATGGACGGTTACATGGATGTAGATGGACGGTTACATGGATGTAGATGGCCGGTCACGTGGATGTAGATGGACGGTTACATGGATGTAGATGGCCGGTCACGTGGATGTAGATGGACGGTTACATGGATGTAGATGGCCGGTCACCTGGATGTAGATGGACGGTCACGTGGATGTAGATGGACGGTCACCTGGATGTAGATGGCCGGTCACGTGGATGTAGATGGACGGTTACATGGATGTAGATGGCCGGTCACGTGGATGTAGACATTCTTACCAAAGTTTTGTTGTATTTTGTGTTTTTTTTTTGTTCTGTGATTAATTTTTGTTCACAGTTGGATAAAAAAAAGTAGAATCAACATTTGATTCAAACATTTTAATGTAAATATTCGCGGCGCATTATTCAGAAACCGATTTATTTAGATCTCCGAATCTGACCTCTGACCTCAGGTCAAGTTATGGGTGAGAAGGATAAAGCGGGTTACGTGCTTAGAGGATATATTTATTTCCAGGCATTGTACCAAGCAGTGAAAAAAAAACAAACTTTGAAACAGAGTCAAGAATCAAAAATAAATACGTGGACACGTTTGTTTTAGTCTGATTCAGGGATGAACAGTTTCAAGAATCAAAACTCAATAACACAATGCACCAGTCGCCACACTCCGGTGGCCAATCTACTCACATTGTAATGTTGGATTCTGAATGTACTGCTCCAGGGTACAGTCAAATGTCAACTATGACTTTAAAAAAAAAAAATTACCCTTCCGCGTATGTCATCTGTACTCTGTCACCTTGTGCTCTGACAATGAAGGAATGTTGATTTTTTGCGACTGATTAATGTAGGTTGATGTGATAAAATATTTATCACTTTGTAGGTTGATGTGATAAAATATTTATGGCTTTGTGGAAACTGGTGTCCAGGATCACACAATGTTGTGCCAGAGTTAGTATACTGGATGGTGCGTTATCATCTGGATGAGGTGGTGAGCACAATTTAAGTGGCTCAAATCCCTGCGTCATAAGAGGTGGTGGGCACGATTTAAGTGGCTCTAATCCCTACGTAATATGAGGTGGTGAGCACTATTTAAGTGGCTCAAATCTATGCACCCGTTTTCTAAGGCCACAGTCGTTCTCCCGTGATGGCTTACGGGCAGCCCCTGACCGGAAGTTAAAAAAGTGTGTTACTTACAACACACGTACACGAGACGGCTAAAAGTCGACACACGGCCATGCGATCAACATCTCTACAGGCCCTCAAAGGAACAACAAGCACCAACAGTTCAAAGAGAATTCTTTACAGAATTACGCAAAGAGATTATTTATAAACATTAACGTATTTTGAAACAAAGTACTGATCGTATTAAAGATTTCACTTTGATATGAGCTAAAGGGTGGTTTCTTGGTTAGTGCTAATACATCATCGCTGTTTTTTTTTAAAGCTTTTCTTTAAACAAAAAAAAGGATTACTAATGATACAAAAAAGACAGATGCAATTAATTGTTTCGGTAGCCGAAAGATGCATAATGTTTTTAAAAACAGCAGACAAAGGGATCTAAACCTTCGGTTTTGTTAAGCTAACAGTAGTTTCCCACTTACAAACTAGAAATTCGTTCTATCGACCTGGAAGTGAGCAATCAAATTTGCAATAACATAAGGACAAAAAATTTATTGCTATGTTGCTTTTAAATGAAACAAAACATAAATCTTTCTTCCAATTTCCTTGCAGCTTTCTTTTTTTTAATTGCGATGTGTTAATGTTCTGATCACGTGATTACGTGTCGAGGTTTTAATCCAATGAAATCAACGGAGGCATAATGTAACTGGACAGATTTTTTTTTTAAATTTTATAATGATCACTGAACATGCTGTCATTTAAACTGCAATGTGAGCGCCTAGACCAGAAGTTTAATATATATATATATATATATAAGCGATTTGGGTTCTGTGTTAAATCGAAAGTAAAGGTTTAATACAACAGTATTCCAGTTTAAAATACATTCATGAAAAAAATCGGATCTGCCCGAAAACAATAACCTAGCCTACCGATCAAGCCTAAGGGGATATAACCCTATGCAAAGGTTGTGCAGGGTACAGCTAGTCAAAGTATATTTTGCATGGCTAGTGCTTCATAAATACACTAAAACCAATTCTCAGCATCGAAACCAGTTTTTTTTTTAAATTCTATTTTTTCCTTTTCCATTAATCTAAACATGGTTGGTTTTAAAAGCAAGCGGGAATCCATAGAGATGACTTGGGCATGGCTTTCACTCTTTTCTGAGATACACCCCCCGGACAAAGGTTAAAGGATACAAGTACTGTGCAGGAAGTAAAGACAGTTAATGGAAACAAAAAAAAAAAATAACAACAAGCAGTCACGTGAATCCTGGCAGGAGTTACCGATGGTCACACCAGAGGGTGAAGGGGAGAGAACACCATTCTCTCGTCATCGGTGGAAGCCAAAGGGGGCGGGGGGGGGTGGTTGTTTATACTACTGAGATTTATGTTTTAACAGTGGTGGCGGCAAGGGCACACCCCCAAGGCAACACGCATTAAGGGGGGCCCCGAAATAGGAAATACGTGGTAGCCAATCTATATAGTAAGGGCACTGTTTCCCAATGCGTGGCGGGGGGTAAGCGTACCCCCGGGGGGTAAGAGTGGCGGGGGTACGCGCTGCACCGGGATGAGAATATTCGGGTACACATGAACGGCTAAAGCGATAACAATCACCGTAATATATATATATATATATATATGCACGTTATTTTACGGGTACTGAGAATTATGATACTTAAAAGGGTTCACAGATGTCGAAAGTTTGAGAAACACTGTAACAGGGAATGACCTCGGAGGATGTCCGTGTGAGCCGAAACCAGGATTTAAAAAAAAAAGAAAACGGCAAAATAATTTAATCATTTAGTGAACTAATGGTATATACATAATAACTAATAAAAACAACAACTGACCCTTTGGGAGACGCACACAGCTGAACATAAACCCACATTTGCCCCCCCCCCGACCCCCGGTTGGTATACAACCTACAATTACGGCCCCGCATGCGGCACTCGCACAAAAGCCCCATCGTAAAAGTCATGTGACAGCTTCGATGACACCCGCTTTCGCATGATAAATTCTACCTTAATAGCAACCTCGAATGGTTAACTTTCCAAAAGCGACGAGCATCTAAGTGACACATTACATACCAACACTCTTAAAACAAGGCGGGCATGAAGCGATGGTTTAAGACAAATAAAGCCTATCGCGATGTATCGTCAAAAGGGGTGGTGGTGGCAGCGGTGGTGGTGTCGTATGTTCTGAACCCATCATGTTTCCTCTCAACCGCCTGAAAACGTATTGAACCGAAATTTTTCAAACGGACGTAACGATTCCTTAATACAAAAGGTCACAGAATGAAACTGTTTTTGTTTTTTTTTCTAATTGGATAACATGAAATAATCGATAGCATTCTGTCCACACTGAACAATTACTTCCCTTACCGGGGAACGTAATGCCTTCCCCCCCCCCCACCAGAATTTGCGATTACTCACAGAAATGTCAACGATTTTGTAGACAGTCTTGATACAAGTGACCCGAGACATCTGGGATAACAACCAACAGTAACATGCTATTCTTTTCGCGAAGCAGGCCTAACAATAGTAATAATACAAATAAAAAAAATAAAAACAAACTCGAAAACACCTGGGTTGAATGACTGCCGTTCAGATATCAAATATAACAACATTAAAATATGTGATATTTAACTGTATGTTTGCCATTGCACCGACAATTTTTAATGACAAAGCAGCTTCCGCGCGATTCTTATTAAATTAGTCATAGCTGTTGTTGTTGTAGTTGTTGTGTGTGTTTGTAAATAATCGCACATATTATAAAAAAAAAGTATACACCAATAAAATGTCACCTCAAACATTCAATTGACTAAGCCATCTTGTATAATGCACATCTACAATGTAATATGTTTACCAATCACAAGTATACACCAATCAGTAAACAGGTCTCTCTCTCTCTCGATAATAACACAACACCAACAACACAGTAAACTGTTTCTGGAATCCCACAGTTTGAGGATCACCGCCCTTCAGTCCTGTACTATCGACGCAGTTTTGTTTCCCCATGCATCAGATTATTTATCAAAAGTCACGCGCCAGACAGGCGATTAATAATCCTGATTCTATCCAACAACATCAGATGATGCCGCACACCACTGTTACTACCGTGCGCATGCATCCGTCAACCCTGTCAAGCAGGCGAGTACTGAAATGCCCAAGTCAGTAAATAATTCAATATTTAGAACAACAACAACAACATTAAAACAGCTTTGTATCTGTTTTACAAATTTTCAACCATTAAAATTCAAACAGAATACTACAGTAGTAGTTATTCACAACCCATTTTCCGCGAATAAATAAATCAAAATATAAAACAAACAATAAATCAAAATATAAAACAATTAATCAAAATATAAAACAATAAATCAAAATCAAAATATAAAACAATAAATCAAAATTTAAAACAATAAATCAAAATATAAAACAATAAATCAAAATATAAAACAATAAATCAAAATATAAAACAATAAATCAAATTATAAAACAATAAATCAAAATATAAAACAATAAATCGAAATATAAAACAATAAATCAAAATATAACACAATAAATCACTGTTTCAAAAGTAGGAAAGGTGGCCACCCGCGGGTGGAAGTATTTTTTAAAATAAACAATAACAATCTGTGAGGACAGCGTTGCCAGAGAAATGTAGGTGTCATGTGACACCCCTGTCCTTATCATTTTGACCGGTTTTTTTCCTCATACAATTAATAAGGTTGTATGCCCTTGGTGAAATAACTCAAAAATTGAAGAATAATCGTAAAGAAAATAGAAAAAAAAATTGTATATAAATTATTTACAAATGTAAACAAACACGGTTTAATGCGCTGGCGCTACAAAATCCTATATTGCATTTCCATTTATCAATGTTCTCAAATATCGGTAAATAAATAAAAAAAATTAGCACCATTACATTAAGACAGAGCAATTCATTTCGTCCAGAATCATCTAAATGTAACAAATCAGACTATTAGATAAATTGTTAACAAAAACTTACCAAATACGGCGCCGATAGAAATCACCAGATGTATTGACTCGTTTTCGACAAAAAACAACACAATAACATTACACTGCCAACCCTGGTTCAGGGTCCTCCTTTAAACTTTTGAGAGAAGTTTGTTCACAGAGCGCCCCACCCCTCCCAGCCCTACTCACCCATGTTTCCTTCTTTCCCTCGGCGTCCACAAAGATGAGGTGAGTCTGTGTCAGGTAAAGTGTGCCCTGAGGTTTGCGACCACTGAACCTGTCAATCAGCTTGACATTGTCTACCTGTGGAATGCAAGAAAAGCAAAAAAAAAAACAATGAAAACAGACGATTAACGGATATTAAAGTGGAAGAGAATCTGCAATACAAACATCATACAGGTCTATTTATTTCACAAGGAGTTGAGGGAGGGGGTTGGAATGGAAGCAGCGTTAAGTATGTTTTCTTACAACATTCAAGGATTGAATATGAATGACCGTATATTCTGTAACTTTTCAGGAAGTGATTCATTCAAATGTATATGGATGGTATAACAAACATATAGAAAGAATGTAATTAAAAAAAACCATGCATATTACATCTGTGTAATATGTTATCGTCCTCTCTTGGAAGAAATTGTAATTTTTGCCATATTGCGGCATTTCTACTTCATATGAAGGGTCGATTGGGACATATAGTCTACACACGCCACGTGGTCAAAACATTGCAACATTTTCTGTATGTCCATTCTACGTTCTACTGCTTTTGATCTCAGTAGACAGTTTAGAGCACGGAGTAAATATCGTACAGAAAACAATTCTAAAAAACAATTTCGTCCATTTAAATAAATAGAAAACTGAATGACAGATCGCTAATAAACATGTCGATCCGTCCTGGGGAAAAAACTAAATTACATTATTTACAGCGACTTTGTAGATGGAGTATTAGGAGATGCTCGATAAACAATGATGCAATTATACACGGCAAAAACAGTTTTCAGTCTCACTGATTGCACAGTTATGCCGGCTATCGAATAAACCCAGGATGCGCATTCAGTATAATTTAGATTCTGTGGTCTGGGACTGTCTCGCCAAGAGAATGCATATAGTATATTAACAAGACAATGCTACTATATTAACAAGACAATGCTACTATATTAACAAGACAATGCTACTATATTAACAAGACAATGCTACTATATTAACAAGACAATGCTACTATTTTAACAAGACAATGCTACTATTTAACAAATGACGCAATAAAAACATAGAAACAACTTTAAAAAAAAATTAACTTGTATAAAAATGCACGGAAAAGGAAAAAAAAAACCTTTATATCATACAAATATTTATATACATTATCATCACAAAAAAAAATATAAATGTGGGTCCCCCCCATCTATGTATACATATTTTGTAAAAGTTACTCATACTTATCAACTATTTTATTGGCATATTTTTTAGTTGACTTTTAAATTTATATTATACTGCAATGGTGTTATACTTTTTTTTTTGTAACTGATTATATCAAGGTGAGTTTTTTCCCATCATGAGAATTACCGTAAAGGAATTCTCATCAAAATTGGACAAAATGACAATACATTGACTCGAAATGATTAAAATTGTGTATCTTCATGTGTGCTGACATTGAGCCTTCTCAATGATTTAGAACAGGTCCAAAAGTGAATTACAAGATTCGAGGACAAAACCACCCATAGAAAGTGAGACTAATTAAAACCCAGTAATATTTGTTACATCGAGAAGTAGCATTCAAGACAGCGAACTTTTATTTCCTGTTTCTTTATTGATATTTATATGAGCCCATGTATGAGCCCTTCACATATAATTCTGTGAAGCTCTCCAGTGTGTGGAGCAAGTGATGAGAAACTGTTGAAGGGTTCCAACAAGTTATTTATACACACTGACCAACCGAAAATAGCTTCATTCCAGATAAAACAAGACACAAAGAACCAGAAATAATTTCAATCAGTGGCCAAAAAAAAAAAAGAAAATAACAACCAATGAAGCAATGGCTGACATTTGGTGGGAACGAATTAAACAGATTTTGGCTTGCCTTCCCAGAGATTTTGGCTTTACTTCCAAAAAAAAAACCCGCCAAAATGTTAATTAACGCCCAGCTCCAAATGGGCAAAAAGAAAATAATCAAAACAAGGGGAGGTAAAAGAAAAAAAATGATGGCAGTCGTTGAGACCAGGAAAGAAATCCATAGAAGCTTCAGGCAGTTTTCGTGTCTTTTGTGCCATTAGTGGTGAATTACTTGATTGACCCGAGTCCACTCCATGGTGCTGGCACAACAATCAGTTGGGTTGAGGAAAGGGGGATGGGGGGGGGAGGAGGAGGGCAGGCCAACTAAAGAGTAACTAAAAATTACATTTCATTACGCTCAGATTTAGTATCGTTATTTGAGATGAAGAAATGACCAGTTGACCTAGATGTACTGGAAGGATGTTCAAAAATAAAATAAATTCAGTGAAGCGATTGGCTGGAAACACTGGCTGGCTTACAATGGAAGCGATCAACTGAACCGATCAACTGTACCGGCAAAAACAACTTGACAAATGTAGCGATGAAAGCAAGTATAAGGAGAAATACAGTGGATTCCGCTTAATTGGGACACCGCTTAGTTGGGACAAATCTCAAAGAAACCAAACCAAGAAGCCAATAGTAAATTTGTATGTTTAATTGGGACAGCCGCTTAATTGGGACAAAAAGCCCCCGTCCCGATGTGTCCCAATTAAGCGGAATCGACTGTATATGCATACAGTGTTAACTGAACACAAGAATAACTGTAATTCTGTTCTGTCATAAAGGTTTCCCGGCTTGTTCAATTGAATCGTTCAACATAAAAAAGACACACTATAATTATAGTCAATTACATATACAGTCGATTCCGCTATATCCACTGTATATATATATATATATATATATATATATATATATGTGTGTGTGTGTGTGTGTGTGTGTGTGTGTGTGTGTGTGTGTGTGTGTAATCTCCTGTGACATATTTTCCAGAAAATCAAAACCCAATAATTCTGTCATGCCGCCTGCTCAATCTTTGAGAGTAACGGCGGATGTGATGACCGGGTGTAACGAGATGGCTGAGTCAGAAACGAAGTCAGTTCTGCTCCCCCCATTGAATACCTCGAGTACTTCCTGCGACATGACGTTTTATCTGACTTTATATCATGTTCCGCAGAGCCAGTGGCGTAGCGAGCTTAACTCGCGCCTGGGGCAGGATACCTTTATAGCGCCCCCCCCCCAATTCGAATACCATTATAATATTATATGTGAAAATACACCATTTGGCGCCCTTTTGTGAGTAGCGCCCGGGCATGATGCCCCCTCACTACGCCACTGCCAAGAGCACAAAGTTTACTAGAGGTGAAAGCTTTAAGGCGGGAAAAATAAAGGGCGGCTACCTTAGGGGGCCGCTCTACTTGACCACCATGAAGGGGCGGCATTTTCAGCATTTAGTAATGTCACAGGAATTGGGCGCCATTTAAAGAGTACGCCCTGGTCGCCCCCTAACCGTCTTCGTGATGTCTGGAGCGCCCACCTTCCGTCCACAACACTACACGGCTTATATAACTGTGGCTACACATTTAAAAAAAAAAGTATTCCGATCAAATAAGTCATTGTTTGTCAAATCGCAACATTTTTTAATCGGTTTGTTATTTGCCAAACAACCAGAGTTAGACTTACTGCCGCGCAAGCGCAGTGTGAAAAAGAAAACCATTGCTAAAACAACAAAACAAAACAAAAAATCAGTGCTACCTGACCGAAGCCGCGCAGTAATCCGGAGGATATAAACATTTCAGGTTGCATAGCAGCTAATGTTGGGAGACTGTTGAGGATCCCGGAGCGAGACCCCAGATGTTGAAGATCCCGAGAAGGGTCACCAGATGTTGAGGTCCCCTTTGAGGGTATCCCTGGCTTGTTGCTAGTGGTATGAGGGCTGACCCAAAGGTTGACTCGTATTTGTATTTTTCGTTTCCGCCACACACACAGTCTCACCAACAATTAGACGTAAAACCAGTCACGATGATCAATCCAACAAGTGTCGTGTGACAACAATCAAATATTTATTTACAGAGAGGCACCAGTCCGTAACAGGGCTCTGGTGGCCTTTCAAATAAAGCAAAGGTAATCCAAAAAGATACAGCAAAAGAGGTAATCCAATATAAAATCATGAATAACTTGAAGGACGTGTTCACTCTAGATCTCTCTCTCAATTTCTCTCTCTCTCTATGTCTCTCTTTCTCTCACTCAGAGACTATTCACTAATCGACTCGACAAGACGCCGCTCACCGGCCGACTGACCACGAATCTCCCTCTTTCATTTCCCACCTCACCTTTCACACGTATCCATTAACCAATCAAATATGATAGCTGCTTCATTCAAACTTTCAAATTAGGGGGTGGAGCCTAGGGGGGGGGGAGAAGTAGTACGCCATGCAGACAACGACAATAGTAACTGGACATCCAGCGGGCCCCTTTGAAGACGCCGACCGGAGTACGTACAGCAGTCAGGTGGTCAGAGATTTCCCCGCGGAATATAACATGTTACTGTTAACAGCTTCTTTGGTTCGTCGACGGAGATTCTGCCGAACACCTGGTCTTGTGACGCAATTACGGGGGTGGGGTGGAAACGGGGGGGAGGGGGAACTGAGGAGCGGGAACGTGGATTGTTATGTATAGGTTAATCTACATATTAACGTTATTACTATTATTAGGTTAAGGGTTGGAGTAAGGGGATAGTTTCGACAGATTAGTCACAACCTGTGACAGAGACGCCGTACTATTTACATACAGATAGACAGTTCAATTTAATGGCGGCTCAGTGGCTACAGCAGCGTACCGTAGACTCAAATGGTGGACACAATGCACATCTCGGAACTCGAATTTGTTCACATCCCCCCCCCCTTATTTATTGTTCGCAGGAAACGTTGTCCACGGGGGGGGGCGGTCAGTCGCCCGCCCCTAGGGCGACAAATGCTGAAAACGGAGCTCAAGTCAGTGGCGTACCTATTAGAAGAGGGGCAGAAAGGGGCGTCCACCCCTGGTAACGGAACGCCAGAAGGCACGAGTCCCACGGAATCCAGTCGTTATCGCCCCCGGGGACACTAGCCTGCCATCAACAAATGGCCGCTACTGAGTATTTATTTGACGAACACTTTGAAATTTAAATATTGACCAATGATCAATGAAAAACCAACAGGAAGCTCGCAAGACAAACATCAAAGCAAGCTACTCAGAATCGCCCTATTTATCCTTTCCTCAACATTTCCTACGCACGGTGAACTACTGGGTTCGGGGCAGTATCGATCCCAGGACCGTTCATCAACACAAAGTTTGAACTCAAGTATAACTCCTATTATACTGTACTCGATATTTTACCAGAGTTGTTATTTTTTTTCCCCTGAGCATTCAATCTTATCAGGTGCAACTCGACACATGAGCCATGACATGATTGCTCAATGTGTTTGTTGTATTCAACAGTGGCGCAACCAGCAAAAAATGCTGGGAGGGGGGGGCTCACATTTTGAAAAAAGACAGTTTGACAGTCTTTTTTGTAACTTTATAACATTAATTATGTATTGATGATTTGGCCCAGTAGTTCCCGGTTGCGCCACTGGTTATCAAGATTATACATACACAGAGTCATGTAATTTTATTTTAATTATATGAAATATGTCAGAACCGTTTTTACGAATATGCCATAAAAAAAGGAGATAACATAAGAATCACCCCCCCCCTCCTCCCGTCCACCAAGTCCATAACCGTGTTCCTATCAAATTTGATGCTGTCCGGTCCTAGATAGTATAGGGCCCGAGAATATGTCAGACAGGTTCTGTGGGTATATTAGCCCCGGGGTTAAACAAACAAATAAATAATATAAAACGGCTCTGAGGTACGCAATTAAAATATAATGTGTATGTATGTGTGTGTGTGTGTTTATCACTAGAGTTTTAAGTACGAGTCATTATATTTTATCTCAAATATATCTACATCAACACAGCGTCATATATAAATCTCTACATTAACATAGCGTCATATATATATCTCTACATCAACACAGCGTCATATATAAATCTCTACATTAACATAGCGTCATATATATATATATATATATACATATATATATATATATATATATATACATCAACACAGCGTCATATATAAATCTCTACATTAACATTAATTTAAAACTTCCAATAAGACACGAACAAAAATACAAAACAGGAAGTAAAAATGAACATTTTAAAAGCAACCAACAACCGACAACCAAACATTTTCTCTGAGTCACCAGAACAACAAAAATAAAAAAATAAAAAAGAACGAGGGAAAAAAAGGGGGGGGGGGGGGATAAAAACACTTCGGCGAAGAATTTGTCAGTTTTGTTGAAGACGATTTTATGCCTGGCGAAGTCGTCAACTGAGACCAGGCTAGACAGGGCGTGGCACGCGTCCAAAATTGCCAGACCTTATTTGTACATCAACTGTATCAAATTGTGTCTGGAATGGGTGTGAGTAAGGATCCAGTGACGAAACACGTCTTGTGTACAGTACACTACACTAACCACTATAAAGAGCATGCAGGCTAAAGACGTTTAGTTCGTAAGGAGCGACGGGTCTTATTACCGACCATTGGGTGAGGAGAACTTTTGAAATGAACCAATGGATGGGACTCAATTGTGTCTTTGAATCAATACAATTTTCTCGATAAGCATAAATACGGTAATGATGTGCTATTAAATTAAAAACAAAATAATTCATCAATGTATATGAATGATGAAACACTCCATTTTCTGGGCTAATAAGGTCTTTAAAACAAGCTCTCTCTAACCCCCCCCCCCCGATGGTTCTTTTTTTTTTCTTGTAACAAATTGCAAATGCTCCATCAGTTTTTGTCCGTCTCTTGTGTTGGCTGGCTCAAGTCACGTGATAAGTAAGAAGGGAGAGAATCGATACACGAAAAAAAAAATAAATGAAGCCACAGAAGACGTGAGTCAATCAAACATTTTTGTGGACTGCTCAGAGTAAAGAGAGAAGGCTGCGTATGTTTGTGTGTGTGTGAGCCGCGCTTGTCGTGGATGGGAAGATGGAGATACAGCCTACACTTCATTACTCCTATTCCCCCACCCCACCCCCGCACACACCCCATGTAGAAAACTCGCACAGGGCGTGCTGCCCATTTACAAATCTGGGTCAGTGTTGAAATATACTTGGCACGACGGCGGTTCAACCAATGCCACCTTAAAATATGTATATCTGAGGGCACTGGTTTCAACTCTGTCACCTTAAAACATGTATATCTGAGGGCACTGGTTCAACTCTGCCACCCCTTAAAACATGTTATATCTGAGGGCACTGGTTTCAAACAATGCCACCTTAAAACATGTATGTTGAAGGCACTGGTTCAGCTCTGCCACCTTAAAACATGTATATCTGAGGGCACTGGTTCAAAACCTTAAAACATGTATATCTGAGGGCACTGGTTTCAACTCTGCCACCTTAAAACATGTTTCAACTCTGCCACCACGTTTGCTTGACCAACACGCTGCGGCCATCCTCTCATGAATAATCATGGGCTGTTTAAATATCTCCACATGCAAGGTGTTACTCGTTGCTATTTGTATCAACACTTGAAATTATTGGGTAAATACTCGGAATAATGCACTGACACATTCCAAGAAACTCTTTAAAAAAATTGTGCCAAATAAAGCGGATGATTTTACTTAAATTTTTTTTTTTAGTTATTATACATATACAGTATTAAGCTATTACCAAAACATAACCCCATTAAAGCGAGCTAATGAACGTACACACACCTCAAATGCCCCGATCTGCAGTTAATCAAGTTACTGAATGTATACACATCAAATGCCCCGATCTGCAGTTAATCAAGTTACCTGAATGTATACACATCAAATGCCCCGATCTGCAGTTAATCAAGTCTACTGAATGTATGGTAAGCACATCAAATGCCCCGATCTGCAGTTAATCAAGTTACTGAATGTATACACATCAAATGCCCCGATCTCGTAAAGTTAATCAAGTTACTGAATGTACACACATCAAATGCCCCGATCTGCAGTTAATCAAGTTACTGAATGTACACACACTCAAACAATCCCGATCTGCAGTTAATCAAGTTACTGAATGTACACACATCAAAATGCCCCGATCGGCAGTTAATCAAGTTACTGAATGTACACACATCAAATGCCCGATCTGCAGTTAATCAAGTTACTGAATGTATACACTCAAATGCCCCGATCTGCAGTTAATCAAGTTACTGAATGTACACACATCAAATGCCCCCGATCTGCAGTTAATCAAGTTACTGAATGTACAC
Source organism: Bulinus truncatus (assembly GCA_021962125.1). Lineage (NCBI taxonomy): Eukaryota > Metazoa > Mollusca > Gastropoda > Planorbidae > Bulinus > Bulinus truncatus. The sequence continues at coordinate 1,218,250 of JAGDYQ010000165.1, forward strand.
ACATCAAATGCCCCGATCTGTAAAGTTAATCAAGTTACTGAATGTATAAGGCACATCAAACGTTTGCCCCGACCCGATAAAGACGTTTTACACACGCACGCACTCGCACACGCGCACACACACACAGAGAATCTAAGACCCTGAATTCAATTTTCTTCACACGGCGAAATGATTTCGGTCAAACAACTGATTTCTTCGGTGATTCCACCACATCCACATCCATAATTAAACAAATCCATGTACCCCCGCACGGACGATGCCAAAACGGTTCGCTGTCAGCAACACAACCGATGAAAGTAATACGTAGATGTCCACTCACACAGTGGTCCACTCTGGTCGGCTAATTATCCACAGGCCAGTGAGCTAATTAGCTGACGTACATACATTTGCGGAAAGAAAGAAAAACAACTATATATATATATATATATATATATATATATACATATATACATGTATTTAAAAAAACACAGTGTAAAGATACCCCCCTCCCCCCATTCCCGTTTTCAGGTTAAAGATACCTGTGTGAAAGTGTGTGGGTGTGTCCTGCAGCAGCGAGTGCACACGTTGTGAGGGTGTGGGTGTGTCTGGTACAACCCCCCACAACCAACGCTCACCACAACGACACGACACGTAAATAACGACCCGTGCCCCACCCACTCATCTATCTCCAGACAGACACTGTCGTCAATTCTGAACGCGGTTCAGATCTATGACGTAACATCTTTATCCCACACCATGCTTTCATGTCTATACATCTGTTGAATAGTTTCATGTTTTGTACCACACCATGCCTTCACGTCTATACATCTGTTGAATAGTTTCATGTTTTGTACCACACCATGCCTTAATGTCTGTACATCTGTTGAATAGTTTCATGTTTTGTACCACACCATGTTTTCATGTCTATACATCTGTTGAATAGTTTCATGTTTTGTACCACACCATGCCTTCATGTCTGTACATCTGTTGAATAGTTTCATGTTTTGTACGTTAAGTTTGGACCAGTTTTCCCTCTCAAGCAGAATGGTGGTAGGCTACTTGTTATTTAACACACGTGTAGATCAGGATTTACCCGGCCCGCAGTCTGCTCCTTCTCGCTCTATCACATCGATGACGTCTACATTTTTACATGTTATATATATATAGTACACAAAATCCTTTTTGTCTGTTACACAAGATGGCGGTGACGTTCCCTTAGTAATTGTACATTTTTTCGTATGTCTATCTCAAGATAATGTAGTATTTATGGTGTTCAGTTTGTTATTATTTCTATAAAATGTCTATATCTTATGTACAATTATCTCTCCAACGACCACATTTTATTTTTTTGAAATTCCAATGATATACAAGACGGAAGTTCACAAGACATGTGATCAACAGGAAGAAATGTAACAAAGTATTGTCAAGAGCACCTGAAAGTGATGGAGAATGTTAAATCAATTTGAGTAAGTGTGTGTGTGTGTGTGTGTGCTCTGGTTTGGTTTGTCCTGCAGTTTACAGGATGGTAAAACATAGATAGTCTAGGGGTGACCAATAAATGAGAGCCGTTCTTGGGCCTTTCGTATCAGACAAAAAAAAAGTCCTACAAGGAAGCGCACCACACACAGCAAACTTTGACAAATTTTAGTAGTGAGATAACAAGCTCAACCACAAAGTCACAGAATAGGCCATATATTGTGAAGATACATGAGTAAAAACACACAGAATAGGCCATATATTGTGAAGATACATGAGTAAAAACACACAGAATAGGCCATATATTGTGAAGATACATGAGTAAAAACACACACAATAGGCCATATATTATGAAGATACATGAGTAAAGACACTTAAACAGAGATGCACTGTACTTTCTGGTAGCCTGTGATAAATATATCTTTAAACAAATAGTATTTAAGTGAGTGATCTGCTCACTTGGAAAAAAAAATAATAATGACTATTAAAATCAGAACGCTTTACTTGTGAACGATGTAAATATGAATGTCTTGTATGAGTGTATACATATGTGTGCGCCGCGCGCGTGTAAGAGCTTCAGTTTGTATTAGGGGATGTTTTTTTTTTAAAGTATGTGTTCGTGCGTTTGTGTGAGAGACCCTTAGTTTGTACTTGAGCGTGATGGTGTGTGTGTGTGTGTGTGTGTGGTGTGGTGTGTGTGTGTGTGTGTGTGTGAGAGAGAGAGAGAGAGAGAGAGAGAGATCTGAATGGTCATAAGAGCTTTACACATAATGCGATTGAAGGGCTTGCCCAGTTGATAGTCAGCGCTATTCAATTATCCCCATTTGTGGGCTGAGACAATGATCTGTGTGAGCCAAGAACTGAGGAGCCCACCCCGGCATCTGGGTGATTTGAAATGAAGAAATAAAACGTACTGGCACAGGGGCCACGGTGTCTACTTGGGACGCACGGGAACGAAATCAAAATAAGACATTTTTATTTTACAAACCCAACAGGATAAAATTAGCCCGTGCCAAGGAAGAAATGTTTTCGTAACAGATGGCGCACTTTACATACACTAGCAGATCTACTTAACAAGAAACATTAAACAATTGAAATGAAATATATTTTCGGAATAAGTCCCAAAACAACAACAAAAAAAAAATCTTACAAAATGCAAGGCATTTTAAGGAAAGAAATAACAACATTGAAACAATTCAAACGAATTGTTCTCCCATTAGCAAGACAATTATCTCCCTGTACTTCTATCTACACTACTCGCTTAGCATAATAACAACATGGGGATGGGGGTATGTCTGACAGCTATAATTATTTTTAATGGCGGACTATTGAAATAACCCCAGAAATTGTTTTATTCCAATCAATTTGTGCGGAGCATGGCTCTGTTTGTACGATGTATGTGAGTTGTGTGTATGATGGTCATATGCTGTTGTTTTCATATGCACTTATCATGGTAAGAGCATACAAACTGCTGGACACAGAAACATAGTGTATGATGTGACGAAAATAAACAAACATGTCGTCGGGCCTTTATAATGTCGTTTATCCCACCATTTGGTATCAAATATTCATCAAGTTTTTACAGCCTAAAAGTCTGGACGGCAATCTACTCTCGGAATAAAGTAAGCTTCCACAGTCAACACGTTTAGAAGATGGCATGCGCACCAAAGTGCAACACATCCATCTAAAAACACGGGTCATCAAAAAACGACGGCCCGCGGACCGGATCCTGCTCGCGAGGTCCATTCAAGAGGCCCGCCGACGGCAGCATTAGACCTTTCTAGACGAGACGTATAGAGCCGTTGTGCCTTCGAGACACAACCTCGAGGGCTGTGACGGACCACGGCCCATTGTGATACAGTTCACGTGATTATTCGACCCAGATAGGTCAATCTTCAAGATGTTTGGTGACCCCCCCCTCCCACCCCCAAAGATGTGCTCATTTAGAAGATCTGTGTGCAAACTCTTGTTGTCATCTTAAAAGAAAACATCATAAAGTCAATTTACGAAGGTGCATGCATATGTTGACACAACTCAGTGATACATGCGCAGTGCACATGTCAAGTAACATCAAGTACAATTCGTTATGTATACATGCATGATGGGAGGGGGGAAAGGGGGCGAGGAGTGTGTAGCAGTATATAAGACCCGACAATAGACTTCTCAAATGAAGCCCTGCACGCACGCTGGCGTCAGATTGCATAATTTAACGTCCAGGAGAAAGCTCTTCCACACAATATATCGACATGATGAAGGCTAAACAACTGGCACCTTTACTACAGGTTCCCAGCAATAAAAAAAACTTTTTTTTCCCCCCTTCTCGATATCAAGAAAATGTTATTTTTATGTTGCTTGTTGAGCAACAACAACAACAAAAAATAAATAAATTACAAAAAAAAAATAAATCAAGGGAATCATCGTCATATTTCATATTCGGGCAGTGCTGAAGGGAGTCCGGAATTCCAGTCATGTCACAGAGCCGCACCCACCCGGCCCAGAGGAAGACTCAATCGTCACACCCACTGACAGCATTTGTGAACATTTGTATCGAACACGGGGGCGGAGGCCGAGATGCGCGAATATAACTGGATCATATCTCAAGTCTCTCGTGGGGATTGGATGGGAAGTGATGTCATAAACCAGTTTAAGTGATTTGTCGATGACAGAGGATGTTTCCTTTCCTTCACGATCTGTGTCAATGTGTTATATATATTTACATAGATATGTACATTCATGCAGGCTAATACTGTACATTGATGTATACATTATTCCTTTTTTTTTTTTGACAAAGATTTTGTTCTCGAACAGGCCGGATAGTACAAGTAGTTGTAAGCCGGATAAGGAGCCATCTATCTATCTATCTATTTATCTATCTATATATATTTATCAATCTATCTGTCTGTCTGTCTGTCTGTCTGTCTGTCTGTCTGTCTGTCTGTCTATCTATCTATCTATCTATCTATCTATCTATCTATCTATCTATCTATTAATTTGTCTAATTATCAGTCTATCTAAATTAATCAATCTCTACAATGCTTAGAATTTTTCTCCCTTGATCTATATATATATTTTCACTGAGCAAATCAATTCTTCAGTGACAGACTAGATATTTTTCCTTTTTTCTGTCTCTCCAAGTTCCTAATCTACGGACATGAAATTCATCAATCTATATTTTGTTTAAAACCTTGATCCTATTCTAAGTGATGAACTATCACCAGGCCCTGATTTCAACAGTACAAATTACGTTTCCGCTGAAACTATTTATCCAGTCAGAATACGGTGATTTTTTTTCTCTTCATTATTATTTGCGTTGATAGAAATAGCGCGAGTGAAACATTCGTTTCACAAATGGAAGAGACATATCTCTCATCTCTTGAACTGTACTTTCGAATTAATCTATTTGGATTCAACGGCGGAAGAATGATTACTGTAATACATTTTTTTTTTGGCCCCAACCGGAAGGAAAAAAAAATCGAATCCCAGTAATGAATAATTCTGAAATATCTCCACATCAAAGGTAAATAACGCTTTGACGTCAGCTCCAAAATACCAATTAGGCTTTTTTTTTTTGATATCCCAAAATGAACTGGTGGGAATCCGTTTCATCCAATGGCAAATGGGCCTGTAATACTAGAAGCAACCTTATCTAGATAATAGAAGTATGGGAGAGGATTTCTCCTCTTATATAAACATTTGATTCCAATGTTTTATTCAACTGGTTTCTTCTCTTATATAAACATTTGATTTCAATGTTTTGTTCAATTGAATGGTTTGTTTACTTTGCAGCAGAATGTAATCGATAAACGAAAGTATCTTGAAATCAAAATAAGTTTATAAGTTAAAAAAAAAACATTTAAAAAATTATTATTTAGTGAGGCCATAACATCTTCTTCCAATGGTAACAATAACAACGAACACTAAGTGTGATAAATAAAATATTGACATATCCTCAAAAAATGTTATGTTATCCTCATTATATTCGTTGATGAAATATAACTCTTTCATTATAATAAGTTTTATCGTAACATTCAGAGTATTTTAAGACACCTGCACACAGGGTTAATGGGAAATAACTTTTCATGAAGCAAATTAAGAAAATATTTGAGATGCAATACAATTACAGACCTGAAAAGTGAGTACCTCTAATTAATTCTGTCGATAAAGGTGTAAAATAAGCCAGACAAACATTGTATTTTCCATGCGCTACCCCTCAGACAGACACACAGAGAGAGAGAGAGAGAGAGAGAGAGAGAGAGAGAGAGAGGGAGGGAGGGAGGGAGGGAGAGAGAGAGACAGAGAGAGAGAGAGAGACCGGCATCGGTGGCCTTGGTAGGCCTTATAATAGAATCTTTCATTTTAAAGACGTCCATGAACATTACATGGACTGAAGATAAGAAAAGTTTTACCGCGTTATTTTATCACCGATGTCTGAGCAAAAACAGGAAGTACATGGGGGCGAGGACCGAAATAGACGAAAATAAAAACCGAAAAAATGAAATAAATCTTTTAACAGTTTATTTTTACCCACAATCAGTTTAGTATTATTTAATTTTACAGATGTGACCAATAATTGACAGTCATTCCCTAAAATAATCCACCGCAGTCTGACACATAGTGAGATTTCATTGACCTAATTACATACAATTTCAATACTTTTAAAATAGAAGTCAGCCAAAAAAAGAATAAAGAAAACCCAATAACAATCGGGAAAGCCATTAAGGTCTAGAATTACAAAAACTGATGAAAAACCAATCAATTACGGGGGAAACCCATTTCAGAGTAATAAAGAGACGGAGGGAAAAAAATGTCCAGAGATTTAGAGACATTTTCCTTCCATCACGTGATGCTAAATTGACATTTAGAAATACTCCTGCGGACACACATACAGAAATACTACTGCGGACACACATACAGAAATACTACTGCGGACACACATACAGAAATACTGCTGCAGACACACATACAGAAATACTGCAGCAGACACACATACAGAAATACTGCAGCAGACACACATACATAGGGTTGCCATATTTTTTCACGGACCAACCGGGACAGTTCTGTCTTTTTTACTTTAGGTTTAGGGATGTCGGTTCCGGGGAGGGGGGTTATGAAAACAGTAATGTAAAAAACACTTAAAATCTAGAATAGATAATCTTTGTTATTTTATTCATAATGGTACACAAACATGATATTTTTACAAAACAAAACAGTTTTCTTCTTGTTGTACCACTTGTATTTTTCACTTCTGTAAATTTGTATCACTGTGTTACTTACCAAAATGTTACTGATCACACAAGAGCAGATTAAGCATTCTCTGATCTAATAATTTTGCTCAATTATTTCCAAGAAACTGTGCCCTGAATCTAAACCGGGACAATTTCAACAACCGGGCGGGACACTGGGACAACCCAGTATATCCGGGACTGTCCCGGCCAAACCGGGACGTATGGCAAGCCTACACATACAGAAAATTTCACTTCGGTAAACTACTGAAATGTAAACGAGTCTGAAACATCCCGCTGCTACCTAATGGCTCTGATGAAAGACGAAACCTCTGCGGCCTTGAGTCATACCAGTTATAGGCAGTTCGCGTGATGTCTCAGTTACTTATAACAATCTATATTTGGCAACAAGGTCATCATCCTCTGTCTGCAAGTCGCAACTACTGGCCGTACTTTAGGCCGTGGGTGTAGACAGGTCATTGTGATGACCGAGGGTGAGATCTTGGATGCCCTTACACGTGGTATCTAGGGGTGATTTGTGCCCACAGACGTGGTGCAAGTTATTGATGTGAGTCCAAGCGAATCGCTTAATGTCGCCGGACACAACTCCAAATCATGGGTAGCAATAGGATTTGATGAAAATGTCAACATTAAAGCAAATTAACGTGTTTACCTTTTATGGGAGCCTGCTGTTAACGTACCATTGTACACAAAGTATTTATAATAAAAAATAAATAAAAAAAATTGTTGAAGATAATTTAAATTTGTGGGCGTGCCAGGCAACGTTTGTGACGTTTAGCCTTAACGCCATTACTGGTCTACCATCTGGAGCGATTTGCTAACTTTGAAAACACCTTGTCCTACATCTACACTTCAAATCACCAAAAAAAAAAAATGGACGGACACATATAAATTAAGGAAAGTTAACCGCTAATATTAATTTTACCCAAAAACAAAAACTTAAAAAAAAAAGAGATGGGGAAACATTAACCACTGACTAGAATCAAATTTAGATCAATACACCGTGAAACATTTCCCCAATCAGTGTGGATGGCTCAAACCTAAAGTCCATGAAAATCGTTCTGCAGCCCTTGGGATTAATAGTGTGTGTGGGGGGGGGGAATGGGGGGGGAATCAAAGAATACTGGAAAACATCAAGGAAACTTATCTCAAAATATGAAACGATTTCGACAAACTCGTACTTGTTTTTTTAAATCGATTGAGCAGAGACAAAGGGAGTGTTAAACGAAACTTTAAAAGAAATTCAGAGGTCTCATAGGATGAAATAGATTATAAACAACAACAACAACAATTAGCTGTAAAGCAGGGCTAGTTAAACAGCGTTTTGAGCCCCCCCCCAGACAAACCATTTTACTAAGAAAGGGCTGCTGCTTGGTTATTTATGGGCACCTCTTAATCTCCACCAACTAGGACTCCACTGATGACGCAGCGATCGCCAAGTCCTTTCATAGCAGATGACTAAACCCGATGGGTTGTCCTAGGGTTAGGGGGGGCTGTCATGTGGAGTGATGTTTCTTTTGACAAGCAAAGGAATGAGATTTAAACGGGAAAATAACATGAGGGTGCTCAAAGACCTAGTATGAGGGGTGCCCATAGACCTGGTATGAGGGGTGCCCAAAGACCGTCTGAAAATACATCACTAAACAAACTAATGACGGCATGATGCAGTGATGACCAACACAGAGGTAGAACTTGTACACATCAGATTCTAAGAGAACTATTTAAAAAAAAAAACAACATTTTAACATACTTATCATTTTAAAAAGAAGTATCAAGAGCGATGTCAAGATTTGAGAAAACAAACAATCAAAGCAACGCAGGATAAAGTCACGGAAGATTGAACAGACAGCACGCGTGAGGGTCGGACATCGGTAGGGGCTGGCCGATTCAACTGGACGCAGCAAAACTTTGACCACTTTAAACAAAACAGCAAAAAATACAACAATATCAAAGGTATCGATCCAGCCCCCACGCGTGATTATATCAAAGTAGTATAAAGTGAAGGCCGGCGTGAACTCATCGCGACCGTGTGATTGATTGGGGTGGTGGGAGGGGGGGATGAGATTAGGGGAAGGAATAGACTTGATGTACACACATGGCTAAATACATTGAGGGGTGTGCGGAGTTGATCAACATGACAGGGCTACATACAATGAGGGAGAGGGAGGGGGAGAGTGAGGGGGAGAGGGAGGGAGTTGAGAGGATGGCCGTCTGGTGTAGTGCGCATGACTGTTGACCAGGGGGGTTCTGGATTCGAACCTCAGAAATGCATCCAGGTCAAGCTGAAAGTTGGTCAAGTCCCCCCCCTCCCAATCCTTTAAATGATTACCTAGGTTTCCTAGTAGGAAAAGAAAAAAAAAATCGTCTGGGCTTTGTGCTAGCCACACAATCCCTTAATATTGCTAGGGCGAAAACCAACAAACAGATGAATCCCACACTTCATCAGTCTATTTGGGCCTTTTTTTTTAAGGCCAAGGGAACTTTAAAGTTTAATACAGAATCAACAGGCACGGACTAGAAAGTAACAAAAGTATGCCGGGTAATGGGGTTGGACAAGGCAAATATAACTCGAGCCCAGAAGCGGTTCTTGGAGGGTAACTATCGCTGGGAAGGAATGGGGGAAACGATGTTAGGAAAACAATAGGAGGAGTAGAACACATGCTCAACACACACACACACACACATACACACACAAACATACACACACACACACACACAAACATACACACACATACACACACATACACACACACACAAACACACACATACACACACACAAACATACACACAAACACACACACACTGATATCGACCAGTGGCGCCCCGGGCAGTATTTACTTGGTCATCCAGAGGCGGCATCTCCCCGTTTTTTTTATTAGAATTCGCCCAGGGTGCCACCTATGCTAGCTACGCCACCGACAGGTCAGATAAAACAACTTTAATCATGGCCAGATTCCCCCCCCCCACCCCAGATCAATATTTTAATAGGCGCGTCTGCAGTAGATCAATGGTGGTTCAGGACATAAACTTCCAGCACTTGAAACTGCCGAGGATTGCGACGTTCTCATCAAACGCAACGATTTATAAGCCTTCACTCCCCCCCCCCCTTTTTTTTTAAGGCCCGCACTGATTGGTTCATGTCAAAGGTCACTTAGCATTGCAAGAGAGGGGTATAACTGTTGCAATTGATGGCTGGTCCAAGGGAGCTAATCGTGTTTCATTTCAACGTAGAGGCTTTATTGGTATGATAGAGAGAGAGAGAGAAAGAACCGCATGCATTCATGGCCGCGATATAGATTCCAGACTTAACAAAGACACCTTGGTCCCAAAACAAAGATAAAACGGTAAATTAATTAGATTTCCTTATGTTCAAATAACATGCATAATTTAAACCAAAAAAAAAAAAAATGGCAACGCCATTGTGCTGGCTTCCAAACGCCAGGTAAACAGTGACACTCTTGACACTCTTAGAACAATGAAATGAACGTAGCCCCTATGGCTACCGGTCTATCATGGAATGAACGTAGCTCCTATGGCTGCCGGTCTATCATGAAATGAACGTAGCTCCTATGGCTACCGGTCTATCATGAAATGACCGTAGCTCCTATGGCTGCCGGTCTATCATGAAATGAACGTAGCTCCTATGGCTACCGGTCTATCATGAAATGAACGTAGCTCCTATGGCTACCGGTCTATCTATCATGAACTCACTAAGCGTTTCATTCTTAAAAGAACATAAGTTGGCAGCATCCAGTTCAAACGTAGTGTTACGTTTTTCCTGACAAAACGTATCAACAGGGCAACGGACGGAATCGAGTCACTTGGCCGGTAGCCGCCAAGATCGAGGTGACAAGACTGTGGCCACAGAAACATATTTACCCGGCTCCCCATTTATGCGGGGCGTTATTGTTCCGGGACAAATTGTGTGGGAGTGAGTGAAATCAATAGATCAGCGAGTTCTTTTCCTGGCCAAGCTTGAGTGCTCACCTTGCATTATTCACACGTTTCTCGGTGATCAGTCCACATTGAGAACAAAGTTTCTCAGTGCTCACCCAACACTGAGCACATGTTTCTCAGTGCTCAACCAACACTGAGCATATGTTTCTCAGTGCTCAACCAACACTGAGCACATGTTTCTCAGTGCTCACCCAACACTGAGCACATGTTTCTCAGTGCTCACCCAACAATGAGCACATGTTTCTCAGTGCTTACCCAACAATGAGCACATGTTTCTCAGTGCTCACCCAACAATGAGCACATGTTTCTCAGTGCTCACCCAACAATGAGCACATGTTTCTCAGTGCTCACCCAACAATGAGCACATGTTTCTCAGTGCTCACCCAACAATGAGCATAAGTTTCTCAGTGCTCACCGAACACCGAGCACATGTTACTAAGTGCTCACCCAACAATGAGCACATGCTTCTCAGTGCTCACCCAACACTAAGCACATGTTTCTCAGTGCTCACCCAACAATGAGCACATGTTTCTCAGTGCTTACCCAACAATGAGCACATGTTTCTCAGTGCTCACCCAACAATGAGCACGTGTTTCTCAGTGCTCACCCAACAATGAGCACATGTTTCTCAGTGCTCACCCAACAATGAGCACAAGTTTCTCAGTGCTCACCGAACACCGAGCACATGTTACTAAGTGCTCACCCAACAATGAGCACATGTTTCTCAGTGCTCACCCGACACCGAGCACATGTTTCTCAGTGCTCACCCAGAATTGAGCACATGATTTGTCATAGTTCACCCAGCATTGAGCACATGATTTGTCATAGCTCACCCAGAATTGAGCACATGATTTGTCATAGCTCACCCAGAATTGAGCAAATGATTTGTCATAGCTCACCCAGCATTGAGCAAATGTTTTTTTCAGTGCTCACCCAACATTCAGCGAAGTTTCATATATAAACAGGCACAATGAAACAGGCGACGAGGCAGCGTCACACAAAATAACAACAGACAGCCCTGTGTCCGGGGGACAGGGGAAGACGAATGCTGTGAGGGTGTGTGCGTGTGTGGTGCGGTGGGGTAAATTCCCTTGAGGTGCAATATATAACGCGTCGTTTCAAATGTAAACACAAACGCTTTCAGACGGGCGCGTGCAATGATGCAGAACGCTGCTTGCACTCCCCCCTCAACCCCCCCCCCCCTTTTTTTTTTCCCCAGCGGTGATCAGGGAACATAAAGGCGATTTCAACATGTTTAGTAGTAATTAAGACAATTTGTCAATGACTGGCTGACACAGCCCACAGAACGGGTTTGTTTTCTTCTCTTTTCCTGACGTGAATCTAGAACCTGTGAACTGTTTCAATGAGGTGAATCTAGAACCTGTGAACGGTTTCAATGAGGTGAATCTAGAACCTGTGAACTGTTTCAATGAGGTGAATCTAGAACCTGTGAACTGTTTCAATGAGGTGAATCTAGAACATGTGAACTGTTTCAATGAGGTGAATCTAGAACATGTGAACTGTTTGAATTAACATTATTGCCCTCTGACATTTTTTTTCAAATAAATATTGTACATCAATGTAAAAAACAAAAAAAAAAGATTTGACTATGGTCTAGTGACTCTAGTCTATGGTGTAGTCCAGGCTCTGCGAGGCTCAACAAAGGATACATTAGAATTAGAGATGGCTTACATTTCGTTTCACTCTTTTAAATGGTGATACATTTTAGATAATCATTTTTTTTTATTTTAAATCTTATTTACTTTTTGTGTTACTAGATACTGGCTCACTGGCTCACACAGAGAGTGTGAATAATGAAAGTCTGTTTTGTTAAGATTGAGCCTACACATATAACAATTTCAGTTGTTTTTTTTTCCCACAGGAAAGCAAACAGGTGTACCAGAACATGAAGTTCAGATCTACATACACATTAAAACATCATCTCAACAGACGCAGCCGGTCAGACTTTGGCCCCAGGTGTCTATGCCAATCAACTTATCGAGTGTGTTGCATTATTTCATCATTAAACTAAAATTACGTGAACTATATTTAAACAGACTATACTTTCTGTTATATACATTTCATTGAACACAATAAACGTACAGTAGCCTACTTGACTAATTAAGTTGGTTATCACAATGCGGATGGGAAGGTAGATTTAAAATATCGGCCAACACTATAACACAATATTCACTGCGGAGTAACTTTGTATTAATGTATGTGTGTGCATACTTTTATCTATTAATGCAGAGATGGGATACTACAGTCGAACAGCCTGCAAACCAGTCGAACAGCCTGCACACCAGTCGCACAGCCTGCACAACAGGCGAAATATCAGTAATAAAACAGATCATAACAAAAAGTAATGAAGAGTGTAAATAGTTGAATGGAAATAAATAATAATACAATCAAACAATAAGACACACACACAAACACACACACACACAATATAGTTACAAAAACAAAATAATCCGCACCTTGAAATGAGGATAGTAACAAATAATTATTACGTCATTCCATCAATAATTGTGTCTAAGTACGCTGATGCACGCGCACCTAGTATACTCTCGTTTACGGCAGAAGTTTAATTACTGTGCAAGATATGCATTACTAGCGCTAGTTAACGTAATCGAAATGGTGGATCTGTTAAGGTCTTCGATTCGTGCGTTGTGCCGTTTCCTACAGTCTAATTGGCAACCGATAGTACGTGTATTTTAAAAAACATGCATAGTCCTTTGATAATGAATAGTTAACTACAAGTGTTGGTTGTGGGAGGTGAAGTTCGGACAATCTAACCCCCCCCCCCCAACAACCAGAATATTTAGCCTTCCCCCTCCCCCCTGAAAACTGTGATCCCCTGCCCTTCTACACCAGAGTGGTGCGGATCTTGAAATTTAGCGTCCGCGTCCATCCATGGATTTCTATCAATGATCCGCGTCCGCAGAATCTTACAACATTGGTTTGCAGTCAGTCCGCGCATCCACATTGCTGAAATTTAGCTGTTTAAATGACTTGAAATTTTTTATGGTAACGCTAAAGAAGATCCGCGTCAGTCCGCGAGTCCGCAACTTAACCATACAAAGCGTCCGCTGTCAGTCCGCGGATTCGGAAAAGTCTGCGGATCTGTCCCCAGACAAGTGTACGGGTTGCCTCCACATGCGGTGGTCGTGAGATAGTTCAAAGAATAGTGCTAATTGACTACAATACAGGTCACAAATCGACTACAATCCAGGTCACAAATTGACTGCAATCCAGGTCACAAATTGACTACAATACAGGTCACACATTGACTACAATCCAGGTCACAAATTGACTACAATACAGGTCACATATTGACTACAATACAGGTGAATAATTGACTACAATATAGGTGACAAATTGACTACAATACAGATGACAAATTGACTACAATACAGGTCACAAATTGACTACAATACCGGTGACAAATTGACTACAATATAGGTGACAAATTGACTACAATACAGATGACAAATTGACTACAATACAGGTCACAAATTGACTACAATACCGGTGACAAATTGACTACAATACAGGTGACAAATTGACTACAATACAGGTGACAAATTGACTACAATACAGGTCACAAATTGACTACAATACAGGTGACAAATTGACTACAATACAGGTCACAAATTGACTACAATATAGGTGACAAATTGACTACAATACAGGTGACAAATTGACTACAATACAGGTCACAAATTGACTACAATATAGGTGACAAATTGACTACAATACAGGTCACAAAATGACTACAATATAGGTGACAAATTGACTACAATACAGGTCACATAAAAAAAAGTGAAGGAAAACAAAAATGAGCAACAAACTGCAGCCGACTACAACCATCGTTGTAAATAAGTTAAAAAACAAACAAAACAAAAAAAAGACAAAACAACAACAACAACAACAGGACAGTGAAGTGGTGACCACCAATCAGCTGACACAACCCACATTCACTTCCTGGTCTGGACGATGTTTATGCATGACAAGCTCTCTCTCGGAGACACACACACACTCACTCACAAATAAAACGGTGGCAGTTTTAGGGCATCCGTCATCAGTCAGATGCCCAACGGGGCAATACAAACTAAACGACGCAAGGGAAATCACCCACTAGTCCAACGGGCGCCTGTATAAATCCACGTATGCATCTATTTATATGTGTGCGTGTGTGTGTGTGTAAGTGTGGAGTTAACAGGTACGTTGATGTCTGATACCATACCACTTGAACTCAATCGATACTGAAACTCCACCAACCAGAGAGTTATCGGCGGAATGTGATATCAGTACAAAAACAAAGTAAACGGATATCTCACACTCAGCACCGAACTGCCACCGGTGGAGATAAAACTCGACAAACACGAGTCAACAATCGCTGGAAATGGGCAATCAAGGGAAGTTACAACATTTCATGTTAAGATTCAAGTCAATTAAGTTCTTCCAGTCCAAGCAAGAGATCATTCTCTCTTGTAGCGCTCCTATGTTTTTTTTTATAACTTTGTTACCAATTACCGAGTAGGCCTCTTGACAGTGGCGTAACTCTAGGGCCTATCGACACTTTTCACCACTTTAGCCATTTTATGACACACGAATGGGGGCGCCTTTGCAGACTTTTCCCCCCAGGCGCCGCTACACGTTACGCCACTGTCTATTGATAATTTTTGTTTTAAACTAATTACAAACCTGCTGTCAAAAAAAAAAATCAGGGGCGGTCTGGTCAAGAAATCAACTTCGCGAGTGGGCCCTTTGAGAAGTCAACTGTGACCGACACTTCCCCCCCACTCCATCAATCGTTTCCATCTTTAGACAAAAATCAAATCATAGCACCACAGGAACCTGTTCTTATTCATTTTGGGAGAACAGAAAACAAAAATCAAACCATTTTTTTTAACAGCCACATTTTTTTCTCATCTTCCGTGCTCTCTCTCTCTCTCTCCCCGCCCCCCCCCCCCCCCCCCGACAAAACGCCTGGGGAAGGATGGAGAAAAACTACCCCCACCCCGCTCCCCGGACATCTCACGCTGAAGATGAATATAACCTACAGTAATGTATGTAGTGTACATAATGTCACGCTTTATTTACTCTGCATCCGCAGGTGTGCACTCCAATTTATCTATTTATTTTTTTACAATCAACTTTGTACAACACACGCACACACACACAAACGCACACACTACTAAATTTGTCATAACACAGGGCTACTCCCTACCGATGTAACTTAAGACACACACACGCACGCACCGCTCCTACCTTCTTCAGAATGCCGGACTCCTGATTCTGTTGGTGACCGCCGTCCAGAAAGTGCCCCACCTCCCTGGTCAGCGTGCTGTGCAGCGACACGAGAAACTTCCGTAGCTCCTCCGTGGTGGTGGTGGTGGCGGCCGGCTCGGTGACCACCGGGCCACTCAGGGTGATGACGTGCGGACCACAGGCCCCGCCAAACGTGTCCAGCCTGCTGGCTCCGCCGGTCGGAGTGACCAGGTCAGGGCTACTCATAGGTCATCACTGGGTCAGATCCGACAAGCATCTACATGTTTGTACGGCGATGAACGCATCAGCAGCTCACAGGACAGAATCCAAACATCAGCTGACACTACTCGCTTTAACAGTTCAGGCGAATACAAACAAAAAAAAATCCATTCGCACAAAAAAAAGATGTCTTCAGAAATCCACAGAAACGTCAGCCACAATTAACAGCCATAAGGTTAAAAGTCATTTCTGTTATGTTATATTGTTGTCTTTTATAATCAAACACTATCAAATGTTAACGGGTAACAAGTGAAATGAAAACAAAAGAGAACAACAACAAAAGCTGACCATAACAAACTTCACAACTAAATAAGAATACTGACAACTTATCAAGTGAAACTTGTGTCCATATATATATTTACCGAAACTTTAACAATAATACTGATAGATTCAAAACATTCACGAAATCTACTAAGAGGTGGTCATATTTACGACTCCAAACAAACATGTCAATAATAAAATAAATGTGCAGGGCCCAAATACAAAAGAAAGGTCTGTCTTTTTTTTATAAATTAATATTTACTTCAAACTAAATTGTGGAGTTTTCAATTTTTGATTCCTTACAGGAGAAACAACAACTGTCAGTCGTAAACATGACGTAAATAAAAGAGTAAATGAGAGTCAAGCGACATACCCCAGACAGGGCTTAAACCCTGAGTACACCCGGCATCAATTCACTGGGATATAACAACACAGCAACAGTCAGGCGACGAGCAACAATAAGACACGGTTTAGTTCTGTAACGGTCTCATATGGGTGTCTTGTGTGTCACATATGGGTGTCTTGTGTGTCTCATATGTGTGTCTCATATGTGTGTCTTGTGTGTCTCATATGCGTGTCACATATGAGTGTCTTGTGTGTCTCATGTGTGTGTCTCATATGGGTGTCTTGTGTGTCTCATGTGTGTGTCTCATATGGGTGTCTTGTCTGTCCCATGTGTGTGTCTCATATGGGTGTCTTGTGTCTCTCATGTGTGTGTCTCATATGGGTGTCTTGTGTGTCTCATATGTGTGTCTCATATGGGTGTCTTGTGTGTCTCATATGTGTGTCTCATATGGGTGTCTTGTGTGTCTCATATGGGTGTCTTGTGTGTCTCATACGTATGTCTTGTGTGTCTCATATGTGTGCCTTGTGTGTCGCATACGTGTGCCTTGTCTGCTCCCATATGTGCGCCTCGTCTCATAATTATGACTAATTGGGAGAAACGCAGTGTCAATCAATATAATAACCATAGTTTAAATAGCACATATCAGAGGCAATTGTGCGTGGCAATAGGCGAGTGTCATATGCCAAGTTATTGCCAAGAGCCACAATTTGCAGGCTTCATAGCAGTGGTGGCCCTGCATTAGGTCGATGAAATCCGCACTCCGGTTTTTTTTAACATCGTAAAAAAAAAACAACTTTAAACAGCGACCCCCACCCCAGTCATTTGATGAGAATTTAGTGAAAAAAAAACAAGGGGGGGGGGGGGTGATTAACTAGTTTAAAACCATGCCCCACGGAGAGTAGTTTTAACCAGGCTTGCGGAGCCGCCAAATTTTTTTCCGACTCCGGCTCCCTTTGATCACACGAGACAAAAATTTTTGTAATTGCGCCACGCAAACATGCCGCTGATAAAAAGTTATGCAAATTTTGACGCGTTCACCCCCATAGTAGGCCGTAGCGTGCGGGGGGGGGGCAAGGGGGCCGGGGCCCCCTGCGTTTTGTCTGGGCCCCTCTGCTTATTTGTTCTACTTAGTAAAATGTATTACCTGCCCCCCCCCTGCTATTGCCTGGCCCCTGCTGTAGAATGCCTGGCCACTGATGTAGAATTTTATCGCTACGGGGCTGCCCCATAGTCAGGAACTTGAAAAACATACGCATGTCGGTTTTACTAAAAACAAACCATTTCAGTGCATCCAGAATCATATCATTATTTTCGACCGAGGTTTCACTAGTCGCCATTTTCATAAGTAATAAAAAGTTTTTTCAATGAATGGTATGAAGGGCCCCAGTTGATGGGTGAATGATGTGAAGGGTCCTCACTTGATGGCTGAATGATGCGGAGGGCCCACAGTAGATGTCTGAATGGTATGAAGGGCCCCAGTTGAAGGGTAATGGTGTGAAGGGCCCCAGTTGATGGCTGAATGATGTAGAGGGCCCCCAGTAGATGTCTGAATGGTGTGAAGGGCCCCAGTTGATGGGTGAATGATTTGATAATTAGCAAATAGTGAAATGATACATTATTTAAAATATTTTAAAGACTTCAGTATTTATATTTATTTTTTATAAATTCGAAGTGACTATTCGGACCCGGGTACCAATAAACTCCGATTTTTATTCGGACCCCGTCCCAATAAAGTCTAATTGCTATTCGGACCCGTGGCAAATATGCACTTAGCTTAGCTATACATACACTTTATCATTGTTTTTTTTTATAATTGTTTGAATTGTATGATTTAATCGTATTAATTATTATTTTTTCGGGTTCCGTCTAATAAAGTTTACAGAAAGCGACCATTTTGTTTTTAGTCTATTACAAATTCGCGGCAGCCCCGTAGCGTGAAAATTCTACAGCAGGGGTCAGGCATTCTACAGCAGGGGCCAGGCAATAGCAGGGGGGGGGGGCAGGTAATACATTTTACTAAGTAGAGCAAATAAGCAGAGGGGGCCAGACAAAACGCAAGGGGGCTAAGCCCCCTGGCCTCCACACACGCTACGGGCCTGATTTGCGGTCAAATAATAATACGAAATGACGCGTTCTATTTGTCGTCTTAGTAAAAATTTATTTTAAATGATTGATACAACTATTCTATGAAATAAAACTGTTTTAACTTTATATATAACAAAATAACACGCCATTAAAAAATTTCGGAGTGTAAACAAGATTTAAAACGAACACAAAACGATTCCCCATTAAAGATTTCTTGTGGTGATGTGCGTGCACGCTATCATTTTAATGTTGTTATTGTTGTGGCGTTCGTAAAAATAACAACATTTCAAATTGTAGGAGGCAAACAATCAAACAAATTTGGAATTTTAAAGCTAAAAAAAAAATTCTGCTGTAAAAAAAAAGCATTTGGGAGCCATGGAGCCGCCAGATTTTTTCCGGCTCCGGCTCCAGCAAGAAGTAGCGGCTCCCGGCTCCTCGGCTCCGGCTCCGCAAGCTGTATACTTCACGGAGTCTCTCTTAGGCATGGGGGTGATGGCCTTCTACAATGTAACTATTTCAACGTTTCTCAAGAAGAGAAAAAAAAAACATTACCGGTAGAACAATACGATTAACTTCATCAACAGCTCAGCGAAGTAATAAATCCGTGTATATAAAACATGACCATCGGACAATGTGCTGGTGTTCTTTACTCATAAAATTACCGCCCGTGTTTTTGTTATGGCCGATGAGGAACGGTGGCCGACAGGGGGAAGTAATTTAATAATAGATGTTTACACGAGTTATCGGGAGTGAGCACTGGGAAATCAAAAACAACAAACGCGGACATGTATCAAGAAAAAAAAATCGTGCTTATCTTTAAAAAATAAATTAAATTGTACAGTGTTACTTCAGAATCAAAAGTTTATGTCATATAGAATAAATGGGAGCAATCCGTTCATGGTTCCCCTCAAAAACGTGATTTTTCTTCCACACAAAACAATGTAAGTAAATGCACTTACTCTAGATTGTAAGGCCAATGTAGGATATTGAAATGAATAATACATTCAGTTTTATTGAATTAAAAAAAAAAAAGAACAATAGCTTAAAACTGGCATTTAAAAAAAAATGTGATAAAATCACATAGAGACGCTTTCACTGTGAATGTTTAATCACAACATTGACATGAACAGTGGATCACAAAATTACTCGAAAAAAGCTATACAAAAACTGTAAATCATTAGAATGGGAATTCCCAATCAAATTCGGATTCTAGGGGGAAAAAAATTCATTTGCAAGTTATTCAAATTATTGGGGCGTTCGGATTCTGTATTAGAGCCACTGAGATGTGATATCACTGGAGCGCACAATGGGCTTTAGTTTTCAAAAAAGACAAAGCAGAATAAAAGAAAGGTAAAATGAAAGCGTCATAAATTGTAGGCATAGATTTCCCACCATTTCTACCTTTTTCAGTTTTACAAACTTTTACATTTGCGACACTTTAGAGAAACAGACTCTTGCAATTTTTGCATGACGTTTTAAATATAAACTTAAAATGTTTTTTTTCGCGACCCACCTGAAACTCGACCCGTGCTCCACCAATTTGTCTCAGCCCATACTTTGACAGCCACCGGAGTAGACACTGCATAAGACACAAATACGTCCACAACACAGATAAATCAGGCAAGACAAAAACAAAATAATTTCCACCCCCCCCCTCCCAAATACAAAAACTGTATGCACATCACGCCTACCCCCCCCCCCACCCAATATAAAGAGACACATGTTTTATTTTTTTTTTCCCCTCGAGAATGATCTGTTCAGTCCCTGTAAGCGTGAAGGTGTTTATCTCTTAGATCCTGTAAACCACCGAGGGTCTGACTGTTGTTTCTGTAGTGCCCCACTATCAACTCAACCCAACCCCCCCCCCCACCATAGCCGGTAGCGCGATGGCCCATGGGGGCGCAACCTGTAGGAAAACTTTCACCATGACTTGAAAAAATGCAAATTAGTTCTCGCAGGAGATCGAACCCGGGACTCCTCAGACCGACAGTCGAGCGCTTTTACCACCGCATCACCATCCGCCCCCGCCGCCCCCCCCCACCCTTCCCTTTCGCCGTATGAAGACCACCCAATGCTGAAACTGATAAAGGGAGATATAAAACAACCTCAATGTGTCGGTCGGACCCCGGCCACACAGACTGATGATGATGTGTGTGTGAGCGTGCACCGTCTCAGCCAGCGGCACCGAGTTCAAGTATTTGCCTCCATCACATTCAATGCAAATATCTATTAGCAAGAAAACACAGAGAGGGAGAAATCGATGCAGTTGACAACAAAAAAAAAAAATTTTCCTTGCCACCCACGTAGATGTAGCATCAAGAAACAGGGTGGATAGAGATGGGCGGAGGCAGTGACGTTAATAGGGAGGGGGCGGAGAAGGGTGGGGGGTGTCCGCTCCGGGCGGCAGTTGATTCGCCATCAGCAAGGTGCGGTATGTTCACCTCTATTTTAAAATTTTTAGTCACTTCAACAGGGCGACATTTTATAAGACTCCGCCCGGGGCGCCGTTAAGCTAGTTACGTCACTGGGCGTAACATGGTGGGGGGGGGGGATATAACGTGAGACTGATACGTTGGGAACGTGTTGTCTGGTGGGCAAAATTCGACAAAAACCCATTCCTGGGTTTTCTTCTTCAAAGATTAGCCTTTAACATCACCCTGTAGTTATCACCTTGTAGTTATCACCCTGTAGTTATCATCACCCTGTAGTTGCAACGTAAACACTCAAAGCAGTTTTTCGTCATATAACATTGTGCGGTCCTATTGACCATTATCTTGAGCAATCACTGAGTGGGGGTGGGGGTGCGTCAGGTACAGCTAGTCTTCAATAAAATCACACGCATTTGGTGGGGTTGGTCAGAGGGGGGGGGGCCGGAGTTGATGGAGCAGGGGTCCAAGATTGGCGAATCAACGAACCCTTTGTAGCAGCGTACCATGAAACTGACGACATGTGCTGGCTTTACACCCACTCACACAACACATGCACACAACTCTAGCACTGAATGTGCCAAACGTACTGAGCGCGGTGCGGTTGAAAAAGGAAGAAATAGCCAGGTAAGGTCATGTGTAACGGGACCATTTGATATTTTGTCTGTTCCAGTAGCATAGTACCAATCTTTACTGTACGGAGAAAACAGGCCAGGATCACTGCCATCTCTAAAGAACAAACGAAGCCCCGGGTCACAACAGCAGCACAGAAAGGTGGTTGGGTGGGATGGGGGGATGGAGAAGGGGAAGGAAGAGAATGGGGAGTGGCAACAACGTTGCTCAGCATCCGGAAGAATGGGATTCATCATAAACTGACATCAACAGCTGTCAAACAAAAAGATGCGTGTGACGGACAAATCTTCCAGCGGACCACCGGCAGCTCACGGATAAATGAAAACCGCGGACCGCCACAGTTGAAAATCTGCAAATGAAAATCGCGCCCAACACACACACACACACAACAATGACGAACTGAAGTAGTCGAGAAAAATGTGCCGACAAAACTGTTGGCTATTACACATGATATATCTTGCTAACAAACCTATACAACAGAAAAATGCCCTTCTAACTAACTAAGCCAGTACCATATGTATATACAGTAGCGTAGGAAAGATACCGCGGGTTGTGCGGCCGCACATGGCGGAAAACTAAAAAGGGAGATCGGGAGAAGGGTGCCGAAAAAATGTAACTCGCACAGGGCGCCACAATAGCTGGCGATGGCTCTCTCTATATATTTATACATACAGGACACGGTACGTTGGTACATCATGTGAAGTGAAGCAGATACACATGTCTAGCGATTTATTTGCTTGCTTATCTGCCTATTTTTTTAGAGCATTTTCGAAAAAAAGATTGAAAAAAAAGGGGAAAGGGGGGGGGGAGAGAACAGCGTCCAGCTGGTCTGACTTCACAGGACGAAATATTGCGCGACGCCACCCCTAGGGGGACCAACACGCTGATATGCACCCACGGGAGTCACCATATTTACATCTGTTCGCAGACCCAAGAGTTCAATGATCGATAGGATAACCGATGATAAAAAAAACAACAACGTAACAGATAACGACTTTACAATGCCTGGACTTTCATCAGGCCAGACACACACTGACAGATGTGACAGATGAAACAGAAATCATAAGTCCATCCATCATGAAGCAAACCGGACGAAAACAAAAAAAAAAGCCGTGACGGACAGCTGGGGAAGAACCGGCTGACGTCGCAGATATTCAGGACCGACGGACGATGCTATGCGGACGGGACGGCCGGAGGGGTTGTGACGAGATAAGCGGCTCAAACAATACGAGTGGTCACTCAAGGTGAGGTGGAAGACATCCCCCCGGCCACTACAGAGATACGGTGAGATGGGGGCCGGGGTTCATTACGTGGACGTCACAGACTTAAAGTCATAAGATACTGGATGATGGCTTTAACAACACCAGAGTAGTGAAATGTGGAATTTATGAAAGTGACAGCATAAGGAGTTGTTGCCAAAGTAAAATTTAAAACAAGACAGTCCAGACGTTTGTTTACTGCAGAATTCAATGGTAAGCCACGGGATATAAATAACTCAGAACGCACATCGTCAATTCAATTTGATTTTTTTTACGAAAGCCGCCATATTTGTGCGTAATTCTAGAGTGCGTATTAATATTTCGGTGCTACACTCTTCAGAAGGGAAAATTACATAAATGGCGGCAATTTTTTTTTAGTCAGTGATAGAGGATTTTTGTAAACATAGCGATTCGCTTTCTGGTATAATAAGACAACTTTCTGTGGGGTCAACTAGGCACAAATAGATACATCTCAAAATAAGATCTTCACACGAGTTTCAGTGATACATCCTACAAGTTTATCATTGCTACGTTCTAAAAAATGTTACACCGCTTTATGTTCAGCAAGTTTCATTGCTACGTTCTATGCATGTTTCATCGCCTTATTCATTCTAAACAAGTTTCACGGCTACATTTCTAAAAATGCTTCAAAGCAAAGTTTAAAATAAATAAATACAAGATTGTGAGTTAGACTTTCAATAGAATAGAATAATACAAGATTGTGAGTTAGACTTTCAATAGAATAGAATCAGCTTGTCTTTAAAAAGTATTTAAAAAAAAGCCAATTGTAAAAATAAAAATACATTTCATTAAAACATTCTTCTGATCCGCATTGACATTCAAACGTTTTTATATTGGTGGACTTTATTAAACAAACACACAACAAAAAACAAATCTGATGTTCAAATATTAATAGCCTCATTTCACAAAGTGCCCTTTCTTCTACAGGGTACAACGTCCACGACTCAGCAATTGGGGCTGTAACAAGCCCAAGTTCTTTCTTTCCACGAAAATTGAAGACGCCATTAATAATCGATCTAATTTCAGAATGATTGGCACTGAAAAAATTGCTGGAACCGATGGTGAAAGGGGGAAGGGGGGGAAATTAAGTCGATTACTGTTGCATTGAGTTCGTGGTTCAATCAAGGCGATGACCTCACCCCCTCCTCATCGATCCACATGGCTGCAGTGAGCACGATAAGTATCATTAAACAGACAGGGGTGGGGGGAGGTCTGGCACAGACAGGACACACAAGTTCCTGACACTACACACTGTGCATGCAGCAGCTGTGGGCTGGAGTTGAGCAACAAGTAGAAATATGTGAAATCGCTTTTTTCTTTCTTTTTCTGGCTATCGAAATAATCTCATTCGATGGTTACAGCAACTCACAGTTGTCGTTCATGTCATAACAATTATTTGTACCACTGACAGGGCGAATTGGTCAAACTGGCCATGAGATACTGGAGGGTTAAAGGTTAACTTTAATTAAAACTTTTGCGATCGACAATAAAAAACCGGTGATGGTCCTGTATATATTCACATGGTGCAGCGAAATGGTCCGACATAATCATATATCCAGTCATAATCCTATATATATATATATATATATATATATATATATATATATATATAGAGAGAGAGAGAGAGAGAGAGATAGATAGATATAAAAAAAAGTAAATTTCCCTTAGCCCTTGCGGGCCATCGGGGCAGATAAAGTGTAGAATTCATCTGTTTCTAAAACCTCGGCATATGAAGGGATTGTGTGGTTAGCACAACGCCCAGCCGCCTTTACTTCCCCAACTTAAGTCAGGTACCCATTTAAAGCTGGGTGGACTTGTGGGACGACTTTGAAACACATTTCACCGGGACAAAATCCCCAAGGTTCTCACCGAGGATCGAACCCAGGACTCTCAGGTCGACAGTCGAGTGTCTACACCACTCGGCCACCCGTCCCACAAGATAGATAGATATGGTGCAGCAAAATGGTCCGACAATCAAAAAATAATGCCTACCCTATAAAGATGTGTGTTCACTTTGTGAACCTAGAGTTATTAGCCTAATGTTTCATCGGTAGCTTTTGTTTTATAAATCACTCCCCCCCCCCCGCCACCGAAAAAAAAAAACACCGTTCAAAGTATCAAAGGTTTACGTCACAGATTAGATAAACCAATTCTCTTGAAATTTAAAGACATCATTGTTTACACTATCCACTGTAACAACCAATTGTAACTAATTCGTTCAGACGCAATGAGACAGTTGTTTTTTTTCCTATGTTTTAATTCCATGTGTTTACTAAATGTTGGTAATTTGACTTATGGTGCGGCTATTTCAAGTATTGTTTTAAAAAAAGTTCCCTTAGCCCTAAAGGGCCATCGGGGCAGATGAAGTGTATAATTCATCTGTTTCTATAACCTCGGCATATGAAGGGATTGTGTGGTTAGCACAACGCCCAGCCGCCTTTACTCCCCCAACTTAAAGTCAGTTACCCATTTAAAGCTGGGTGGACTTGTGGGACGACTTTGAAACACATTTCACCTGGAAAAATTACCATGGTTCTCAACGAGGATCGAACCCAGGACTCCTCACGTTGACAGTCGAAGTATCTACACCACTCGGCCATTCGTCCCACTAAGTATTGTTTACTATGTACTATATCCGAAAACGGCTCTTATCGGCCTCGTGGGTGGTCTCCCCTGTTTTATACCAGGATGTAAATAGAAAAAGATTTTTAAAAAAAATACTTCGTTCAATTTTTTCTTCTCTTTTGTTTCATATTATACGTACACATTTTTAGAGACAATTTTTTGTAAACATACAGAATGACAGACCATTTTTTGTAAACACACAGATTGACAGACCATATTTTGTAAACACACAGATTGACAGACCATATTTTGTAAACACACAGATTGACAGACCATATTTTGTAAACACACAGATTGACAGACCATATTTTGTAAACACACAGATTGACAGACCATATTTTGTAAACACACAGATTGACAGACCATATTTTGTAAACACACAGATTGACAGACCATATTTTGTAAACACACAGATTGACAGACCATATTTTGTAAACACACAGATTGACAGATCATATTTTGTAAACACACAGATTGACAGACCATATTTTGTAAACACACAGATTGACAGACCATATTTTGTAAACACACAGATTGACAGACCATTTTTTTTGTAAATATACAGACTGACAGAACATTTTGTTAAACGACAATTTTCACAGACCACTTCGCCGCAAATAAAATGCATCGTTTCAACAGTTCCTGGTGAGATCAAATGTTCACATACGATGAGACTTTTGATTGTTTGGTGGCCAATGTCCAACTATACCATACACTGGAAATGTAATAACATCCCAGATGTAGGTCAGAAAAACAAACAAAAACTTTAACCCATCCCACAATAGCCACACTGAGAGATTTTTTTTAAAAAGTTAACAAAAAAAAGTTAACAAAAAAAAAAAAACTGACACCATTACAGACTCGAAAAAAATATAAGTCGGTTTAAAATGAAGTACGGACATCACCCGGTCAGCTCCCATCAATTCGGACATTTTTTTTTGACCAGCCATTTAATGATGAAAAAAAAAAGGGTGGTAAAGTGGTCGAATTCAAACAATTTTTCCCCCAGACAGAGCCTCCAGGCCTGCACGTGAAGGAAGTCAATTTCTCCCCGAGTGAGCCCACGGAATGACTTGTTGCTGCTTTCTTTTCATTTACCGAGTGAAACAGAAATTAAAACCGCTGCCAGCCATGTTGCCACGTCACTTATTTTTTGTTGCCGGTGGGCGCGGGGGGACGACGTCGGGGACAGACACACTGGTCCCATGTGACTTCATTATTTGATCGTGGGGGGGGGGGGTAGGGAGGGGTGAGGGTAGAGAGTTGGTAACTACTGCAGGCTGTAAACGTTGAATTACAAAAAAACCCGGCATTAAATGAAATCTCAGATTTAGCGGTAGATAAACGGAATTGGAAAAGTGGGGGGGGGGGGGGGGGGTGTCCGTTAATTAACTGGCGATGTTTACTTTCAAGATTTTTTTTTTCTCCGTACCTAACTTAAAAGCGATACATGAAATAAACGGGACGTTTCATTTTAGTTGGCATTAAGTGTGAGCCCCCATGAGAAACCAAATAAATTCCCAATTCTATCCCAGCGATCCCCGTGCCATGAGATCGCCTAAAGCGGCATGCTTTTTTTTTTGTGTTTGTTTTCTTCCTCAGTATAACCCAGGCATGGCCAACAGTTTTTAGTCACGGGCCGGATTGAAAAAAAAAAATTTTCGCGGGCCAGGCGTAAAAAATACCAAAATTTTAAACAAAAAATGAACAAAATTTTATTATGAAAATATAAATAATGTAACAAATACCTATATATAATATATAATAATTATAAATTTAACATTATAATAATAAATACAAAAATTAAAAAAAAATGAACAAATTTTTATTATGAGACTATAAATGATATAACAAATACATAGTATATTTATATACATATATATATATATATATATATATATATATATATATATGAATAATTATAAATCATAGGTAACTTACAGCAAATATCTATACAGAATAATACAAAATAAACATTTTAATAATAACAAATATATTATAATAATTAATGAGAAATATTGAGGCGGTTTACCTCGTTTATAATCTTTTTAATGTCAGGTTCAATTTCTGTGGTGGCTAATCTTAATACAGCCTCCAAATGTAAATCATTTAATCTCGACCTTGTAGGACTTTTATTGTGATTCATTAAAGAAAATGTCTGTTCACAAATATAAGTTGAACTAAATATTACTAAATATTTTTTGGCAAGATTTTTTAGATTTACATATTTTTTACTATCCAATTGTTTATAAAATTACACAAATTATCTTCATCTTCTCGATATTTATCATGCAATAATTGATCACACTGTAATTCAATTAATTCTAATTGAATGTCTGGAGAAGCTTCTTCAATATTTGCAGTAAATGGATTTCTAACAATCGACAATATTTTATCTATTCTGTTAAAAAATTCGAATCTGTTCTCAAAATCAAGTCGTAATGCCAGAATATTTTCAGTATACATTTGAGCTTTTTCTTTTAAAATTATTGCGGAAATGGTCTTTAAGGATGGGAAATGCAGTGCTCGATTTAAGGAAAAACCAGTGCCGGGGATGAAAAAAATTTCTGCAGAGCCAGGGATAAATGTCATCCCCGGCGGGGATGCAAAAATCTAAATCAGAGCCGGGGCTGACAATTCTCAGTGCCGGGGATATCCACAGCATCCCCAGCGGCGGCGAGATGCCAACAATTTTTTTTTAGGATATTCAATTTACAAACCATGGACAAGTAACTAATTTATTTTCATAGCGTCTTTGATTTGCATCTTAGACAAAACCAACAGAAATAATAGAAAATTTGGCGAATCTTAATTAACATAGTTTACGTTAGTTCAAACACATTTGAAGCGGCACATTAATAGGACAAGTAATGAACTTATTTTTAACAAAAAATGCAATTTTTATATTTATTCTCTGTTGAAATCAAATATTCCATTATTCATATTTGTCTCGGTTATTTAAACAAATTATGACGCTGTTCCATAACTAATTCTTTTGTTGGTTTGCCAGAAGGTACGTCGCAGGCAGAATGCCCTCCGTCTTTTAACCACATTGTGGCACACAACTTTGCATCAAAATACTGAAGTGGTGGACCATTAATTTTAATAAACAGCAAGTGTTTGATGGTTTCGACATCTAGTGAATTGCGAAGAGATGTGTGTTAAATTCATTGCACTGAATCCTCTCTCGCACTCTGCGCTAGATATTGGCAGAACATCTAATCGATTATAAAAATCATTAAGTTCTGTCTCAGCGTCATGGCCATCCTTTGTCATGCGAAATCGGTGTACTATGGCTGAAGTATGACATGCTTCAATTTTTAAAAATTTGCGAAGTTCTATAATTTCACGATCTCCATACAACATAAGTTCTTCAGATTTTTTTCGGCCAGTTTGTCTTACATAAAACTATCTGCAAACAACCGGACGAGTGTTATTTACAGAGTTTTTAGCAGAAATAGTGTTGCGTAGTTCAAATCAGCTGATTTTGTCTGTTTTTCATCTAATATTTGTAAAATCAGTTCCATACATTATTCTAATCTTAAGAAAAAATCAGTGCCGGCGACGAAACAAATTTTCTGCAGAGCCGGGGATAAATGTCATCCCCGGCAGGGATGAAATTAATTAAAGCAGAGCCGGGGATGACAGTCCTCAGTGCCGGGGATATCCCCGGCGGTAAATCGAGCACTGGGAAAATGATCAAATTTGCATTCAGTAAGATTTGTGGGGAAAAGTTTCATTTTAAAGGCTTTTAATTTCTGCATTAAATCATAAGCAAATAATTTTTTTCCCTTGTAAACTTGTGTTGAATTCGTTTAAATATGTGAGGATGTCTAGAGAGAAAGCCAAATCACAAAGCCAATTTGGATCCGTTAATTCAGGAAACTCCTCATTTTCTTTGAGCACTAAAAAAATTCGTATTTCCTCTTGAAGCTCCCCATACACGCTTTAATACCTTTCCCAAGCTCAACCAACGGATTTTTATTGTAGTATATTCCATCGGAATATGTGGTATGAAGTTCTACAAGGAAATCAATGAATTGCCTATGATTTAATCCTTTGGCTCTTAAGAAATTTACTAATTTTACAACTATTTTGGTAACATGATCGATTTTTAAAACATTTTTACATAGGACATGTTGATGAATAATGCAGTGTATTGGTATAATTTTATCATTGGGGATCGATTTCGAAAATTTTATCTTCAATGCGCTTAATTACTCCAATATTTTTTCCTGTCGTGTTTGGTGCTCCGTCTCTCGTCTCTCGTAACACTCACCAATTTTTTCCAGTCAATATGGTATTTAAAAAAAAACACTTTTCAAATTGAAATAAAATGGCGACCGAAGTGATATTAGCAGCAAGTAACAAAATTAATTCCATTTTTAAAATAAGAAAGCGATTGCTTTTTTTAAGTCGATGATAATAAACATCCAATAAACGAATTGATATTGCAAATTAACTTCCAAGCGACCAAGTTGTTACTAACAAGTTTGCTACTTACGGAAAGCATTGAATGAACTGGCGTACTGTTCCACTTCAAATACATAGATTATAGAGTTTGTAGTGTGATTATAGATAACAAATAAGCACGCAAAGTTTAATTCATATAAAAAACCAGAAATATCTTGAATTTACTTGATTAATACTATGTAAGTGTCAGGCAAACGTAAATATTGAAAAATTACTCACGGGCCGCATAAATTCGTTACGCGGGCCGGATGTGGCCCGCGGGCCGTATGTTGGCCATGCCTGGTATAACCCAAGGAGTCACGCCGTGATCATATAGGGTCAAAAAGATACACCCGTAGAGATATTTTTATATCTATGACGAGACTTAAGTCACCATTCAGGTGTAATGTCAAATTTCACCTGGAAAAATTTCCCATCGTACTCACCGAGGATCAAACCCAGGTCGACAGTCGAGTATCTACACCCTCGGCCATCCATCCCACTATACATACATATATATATATATATATATATGTGTGTGTGTGTGTGTGTAAAAGCGTATGTTGGTCCATGTTTTTGGACTTTTAAACACTAGCAAACAAAGTCAAAGAAAGTAAAAACAAAAATCCAATCAAATAATGAACAGTGAGTGTGTGTGCACTATGTCCAAAAGTTGCCACTGGCTATCTGGGAGGCTTACATTTAGGACCAGGGCAAAGAGATATTTTAAGGTTTGGCATTGAGCCCTACATAATCTCGACCATTGAACCGTGGAGGGTGTGTGTGTGGGGGGGTGTGTGTGCTCTGATTACACAGGCCTACCCATTGCTTCGCCACATTTACGGCTGATTACCGCAACGGACCAGGCCCCCGTGTGACACGTGTGCTCATGGTGCAGCCCACCTGGCCAGGACCGTGAATCGTGTCAGTGGGTGACATCACATCACACACTCCCCCGCCCCGGGCCCGTTATTGTGATCTCGTTCTGTACCGACACAGTTGATGGAAGCAGAAGTGTAACTCAGAAAAAAAAAATTACAACGACAACTGGCAGGCGGAGTGCGTCATTAGTTACACTTGCTGCACACACAGAAACCCGCGTCCGTAATAAGTATTGACTGCATCCCAAACACACACACGCACACACATGAGCACACCTACACAAAACCGTATTACGATTGTATTGTGCCATTAATTAAGCTATTCTACCTGGAATCAATAATTCAATCATCCAGACCCCCACCCCCTTTACATTTCCATATCAACCCCCCCCCCCCAGTTTAAAGCGATATTCGAAACTAAACACTAACCAGTTGTCGTTTAAATTTAAAAAAAAAAAAAGATCGAAACCTCGATTTCTCTTGAATGTCGTGACGAGACGATCGACGTAGTAAATAATCCTGTTAATAGCAACAATCATATACAACAACAACAACAAAAAAAAACTCCACATGGGATCATAATAAGTGCAAATCGTGAAGCGAAAGCTGCGATTAAAGAAAACATATTTTAAACCAAAGTAAATGTTTACGTACATCGACCCAATCCTCCCCCCCCCACCACACACACACACCCTCCAACCCAAAATTTAAAAAGCGGGTAAAAAAAAAAGTTTTGCATCTGAAGCTAATATAAATAATGACCTTAACTTAGAGAGTATATTGTGAATACACCTAGCGTGGCGTTGACAAGAAATCAGTTAATGTTTCTTGAGCGGCCCAGTGCCATTTGATTCACGGACCGATACCGGTCCGCAGCCCGGGGTTAGGGGGCGGGGGGACCACAGTCAATGCACCAACCAGCCACCATTCATGTATTTGTTGTTTTTTTTTTTAAAGAAGAAGTCAGTAAAAGAATCAGAAGTTTATCTCTCAGATCCTAAAATAAAAGTCAAATGGGAAGGTTTTTTCAGTGCCCATCTGCCTTCCCCACCATGACCGATAGTGCAATGGCCATGGAGGAACCAAGGTGATTGGGACTCGCCGGAGGTCGAACCCCGTTATCCCCTCACCCTCATGTTTTTATTTCAATGCGGCCCATCCATCACTTTAAATTGAGCTCGTATCCACCGTGGTAATACGCTATACTGCCCTCATCCCACAAATATAGGTTGTGAATACAATGACATTCACCTGCCCACAGCCAGAACAGAGAGATGGCTACCAGGGGGGGGGCCCTCTAATGACATACTTCAAAGGCTTTCGATCATGTGAGCCGCGGCAGAAGTGACCTGCCTCACAAACTTACCCCCCCCCCTCTTTTTTTCAATCAGAGCTGTCATTGGAACATTAGGATCTCCGGTCAAACCACTGTTCCTACACCCATATGACAAACACCCAAACCACTGTTCCTACACCCATATGACAAACACCCAAACCACTGTTCCTACACCCATATGATAAACACCGAAAGCACTGTTCCTACACCCATATGACAAACACCCAAATTACTGTGCCTAGAACCATATGGCAAGCACCCAAACCGGGAAAATGTAAGGCTGGGCCAATACATCAAGAGGGCACTGTCTGCAGCCTTGCCTATATATCATCATCACCCCCGTCCCGCCCCCCTCCCCCAAAAATCTTTGCCCGATGCAGACGACCGGCATCAACTTATACAACTGATAACCAGAAAAATATTTCCGATTCCACGTCTCTGATTGGCAAAAATGAGCCTTTCAATGCCACCTGTCATGTTAGCTTTGTGTCAGCCAGATCGCATGTTACATGCCAGCGATCATTTCGGCTGACGTTCATGAAGAAGCGCAGCCACGTAGGGAGACCCCACACAAATTCAAGAAGATAAGCAGCCACGTAAGAGACCACTCAAATACAATGAGAGATAGACATCAGCGACTGTCTATGATGAAATTTAAAAAAAAATGTGTATCAGAATAATGGAAGGTGAGAAAGGAAGTCTAGTCTTGTTGATGTTTCTTTAAACATCACAATAAACAACAAGGGACGTCACAATACACAACAAGTGAATCACAATACACAACAAGTGAATCACAATACACAAGTGACATCACTATACACAACAAGTGACATCACAATACACAAGTGACATCACAATACACAACAAGTGACATCACTATACACAACAAGGGACATCACAATACACAACAAGGGACATCACTATACACAACAAGTGACATCACTATACACAAAAAGTGACATCACAATACACAACAAGTGACATCACAATATACAACAAGTGACATCACAATACACAAAAAGTGACATCACAATACACAACAAGGGACATCACAATACACAACAAGGGACATCACAATACACAACAAGGGACATCACAATACATAACAAGGGACATCACAATACACAACAAGGGACATCACAATACACAACAAGGGACATCACAATACACAACAAGGGACATCACAATACACAACAAGGGACATCACAATACACAACAAGGGACATCACAATACACAAAAAGTGACATCACAATACACAACAAGTGACATCACAATACACAACAAGGGACATCACAATACACAAGTGTCATCACAATACACAACAAGTGACATCACAATACACAACAAGGGACATCACTATACACAACAAGTGACATCACAATACACAACAAGGGACATCACAATACACAAAAAGTGACATCACAATACACAACAAGTGACATCACAATACACAACAAGGGACATCACAATACACAACAAGGGACATCACAAAACACAACAAGTGACATCACAATACAGAAGTGACATCACAATACACAACAAGGGACATCAATATACACAACCAGGGACGTCACAATACACAAGGGACATCACTATACACAACAAGTGACATCACAATACACAAGTGACATCACTATACACAACAAGTGACATCACAATACACAACAAGTGACATCACTATACACAACAAGGGACATCACTATACACAACAAGGGACGTCACAATACACAACAAGTGACATCACAATACACGATAAGGGACATCACAATACACAACAAGTGACATCACAATACACAACAAGGGACATCACAATACACAACAAGGGACATCACAATACACAACAAGGGAAATCACAATACACAACAAGGGACATCACAGTACACAACAAGGGACATCACAGTACACAACAAGTGACATCACAATACACAACAAGTGACATCACAATACACAACAAGTGACATCACAATACACAACAAGGGACATCACAATACACAACAAGGGACATCATAATACACAACAAGGGACATCACTATACACAACAAGTGACATCACTATACACAAAAAGTGACATCACAATGCACAACAAGGGACATCACAATACACAACAAGTGAAATCACAATACACAACAAGTGACATCACAATACTCAACAAGGGACATCACAATACACAACAAGTGACATCACAATACACAACAAGTGACATCACAATACACAACAAGTGACATCACAATACACAACAAGGGACATCACAATACACAACAAGGGACATCACTATACACAAAAAGTGACATCACAATACTCAACAAGGGACATCACAATACACAAAAAGTGACATCACAATACACAACAAGTGACATCACAATACACAACAAGTGACATCACAATACACAACAAGGGACATCACAATACACAACAAGGGACATCACAATACACAAAAAGTGACATCACAATACACAACAAGTGACATCACAATACACAACAAGGGACATCACAATACACAAGTGTCATCACAATACACGATAAGGGACATCACAATACACAACAAGTGACATCACAATACACAACAAGTGACATCACAATACACAACAAGTGACATCACAATACACAACAAGGTACATCACAATACACAACAAGTGACATCACAATACACAACAAGGGACATCACAATACACAACAAGTGACATCACAATACACAACAAGGGACATCACAATACACAAGTGTCATCACAATACACAACAAGTGACATCACAATACACAACAAGGGACATCACTACACACAACAAGTGACATCACAATACACAACAAGGGACATCACTATACACAACAAGGGACGTCACAATACACGACAAGTGACATCACAATACACGATAAGGGACATCACAATACACAACAAGGGACATCACAATACACAAGTGTCATCACAATACACAAAAAGTGACATCACAATACACAACAAGTGACATCACAATACACAACAAGTGACATCACAATACACAACAAGGGACATCACAATACACAACAAGTGACATCACAATACACAACAAGGGACATCACAATACACAACAAGTGACATCACAATACACAACAAGGGACATCACAATACACAAGTGTCATCACAATACACAACAAGTGACATCACAATACACAACAAGGGACATCACTATACACAACAAGTGACATCACAATACACAACAAGTGACATCACAATACACAACAAGGGACATCACAATACACAAAAAGTGACATCACAATACACAACAAGTGACATCACAATACACAACAAGGGACATCACAATACACAACAAGGGACATCACAATACACAAGTGTCATCACAATACACAACAAGTGACATCACAATACACAACAAGGGACATCACTATACACAACAAGTGACATCACAATACACAACAAGGGACATCACAATACACAACAAGTGACATCACAATACACAAGTGTCATCACAATACACAACAAGTGACATCACAATACACAACAAGTGACATCACAATACACAACAAGGGACATCACAATACACAACAAGGGACATCACAATACAGAAGTGACATCACAATACACAACAAGGGACATCACTATACACAACCAGGGACGTCACAATATACAAGGGACATCACTATACACAAGTGACATCACTATACACAACAAGTGACATCACAATACACAACAAGTGACATCACAATACACAAGTGACATCACAATACACAACAAGTGACATCACAATACACAACAAGGGACATCACTATACACAACAAGGGACGTCACAATACACAACAAGTGACATCACAATACACGATAAGGGACATCACAATACACAACAAGTGACATCACAATACACAACAAGGGACATCACAATACACAACAAGGGACATCACAATACACAACAAGGGACATCACAATACACAACAAGGGACATCACAATACACAACAAGGGACATCACTATACACAAAAAGTGACATCACAATACACAACAAGTGACATCACAATACACAACAAGGGACATCACAATACACAAAAAGTGACATCACAATACACAACAAGTGACATCACAATACACAACAAGGGACATCACAATACACAACAAGGGACATCACAATACACAAGTGTCATCACAATACACAACAAGTGACATCACAATACACAACAAGGGACATCACTATACACAACAAGTGACATCACAATACACAACAAGGGACATCACAATACACAACAAGTGACATCACAATACACAAGTGTCATCACAATACACAACAAGTGACATCACAATACACAACAAGTGACATCACAATACACAACAAGGGACATCACAATACACAACAAGGGACATCACAATACAGAAGTGACATCACAATACACAACAAGGGACATCACTATACACAACCAGGGACGTCACAATATACAAGGGACATCACTATACACAAGTGACATCACTATACACAACAAGTGACATCACAATACACAACAAGTGACATCACAATACACAAGTGACATCACAATACACAACAAGTGACATCACAATACACAACAAGGGACATCACAATACACAAAAAGTGACATCACAATACACAACAAGTGACATCACAATACACAACAAGGGACATCACAATACACAACAAGGGACATCACAATACACAAGTGTCATCACAATACACAACAAGTGACATCACAATACACAACAAGGGACATCACTATACACAACAAGTGACATCACAATACACAACAAGGGACATCACAATACACAACAAGTGACATCACAATACACAAGTGTCATCACAATACACAACAAGTGACATCACAATACACAACAAGTGACATCACAATACACAACAAGGGACATCACAATACACAACAAGGGACATCACAATACAGAAGTGACATCACAATACACAACAAGGGACATCACTATACACAACCAGGGACGTCACAATATACAAGGGACATCACTATACACAAGTGACATCACTATACACAACAAGTGACATCACAATACACAACAAGTGACATCACAATACACAAGTGACATCACAATACACAACAAGTGACATCACAATACACAACAAGGGACATCACAATACACAACAAGGGACATCACAATACACAAGTGTCATCACAATACACAACAAGTGACATCACAATACACAACAAGGGACATCACTATACACAACAAGTGACATCACAATACACAACAAGGGACATCACAATACACAACAAGTGACATCACAATACACAACAAGTGACATCACAATACACAACAAGGGACATCACAATACACAACAAGGGACATCACAATACAGAAGTGACATCACAATACACAACAAGGGACATCACTATACACAACCAGGGACGTCACAATATACAAGGGACATCACTATACACAACAAGTGACATCACAATACACAAGTGACATCACTATACACAAAAAGTGACATCACAATACACAACAAGTGACATCACAATACACAACAAGTGACATCACAATACACAACAAGGGACATCACTATACACAACAAGGGACGTCACAATACACAACAAGTGACATCACAATACACGATAAGGGACATCACAATACACAACAAGTGACATCACAATACACAACAAGTGACATCACAATACACAACAAGGGACATCACAATACACAACAAGGGACATCACAATACACAACAAGGGACATCACAATACACAACAAGGGAAATCACAATACACAACAAGGGACATCACAGTACACAACAAGGGACATCACAGTACACAACAAGTGACATCACAATACACAACAAGGGACATCACAATACACAACAAGGGACATCACTATACACAACAAGTGACATCACTATACACAAAAAGTGACATCACAATACACAACAAGTGACATCACAATACACAACAAGTGACATCACAATACACAACAAGGGACATCACAATACTCAACAAGGGACATCACAATACACAACAAGGGACATCACAATACACAACAAGTGACATCACAATACACAACAAGTGACATCACAATACACAACAAGGGACATCACAATACACAACAAGGGACATCACTATACACAACAAGTGACATCACTATACACAAAAAGTGACATCACAATACACAACAAGTGACATCACAATACACAACAAGGGACATCACAATATTCAACAAGAGACATCACTATACACAAAAAGTGACATCACAATACTCAACAAGGGACATCACAATACACAAAAAGTGACATCACAATACACAACAAGTGACATCACAATACACAACAAGTGACATCACAATACACAACAAGGGACATCACAATACACAACAAGGGACATTGCTAGTTGAAAGGAAAAAAATCTACATGTATTATACTGATAGCATTTTCTTATATCTAGATTCAAGATGGCTCAAAAATATCCCGATCTAGATATAAATTATCCAAGCTGGCAGCCCTGAACAAAAAGCTAAGCCTCGAGTTACACCACCACACAGTCACGTGACTGAATGTTCTGTAAAACCAAATCTCTCACAATGTACAGCAGACCCACCACCCTCCGTCCTACACTAACACCGCTTCCGTCACACACTTTATTTTTCTAATGTAAACAATTTTTCTCTCCTTTCACCCCAAACATTTTCAGTGTCAACTCAAGGGACCCCCCCCCCCCGCCCTTCCCCCACCCCGTTTTACACCCTGGCACCAACCCACGCTCTGACACGTCACTGTGCGGTAAGGAGAACCCCAAATGCACTAAATTAAATTAAATTCTGCGTGCAATGATCAACCCTCTCAAACAATAGACATAAGGGGGTGGGTGGGGGCAGACAGACCGGTGGGAGAATAAGGTCTGGAGGACTACAGACATAAACACACACAAAAGTACAAATGGAAGGGGGTCGGGGGGGGGGATGAAACCTTTAAACAACAAAGTCCTCGCCATCCATTTAATTAACTTTCCAGATTTTTTCTCTGACACCCAGTTGTCACCCGGTACCCTTTCAGTCTGATGGAGGCAACTGATAGAAAAGGGTTTGGGGGGGGGGGAGTGGAAAGGAAATCAAAGAAGGGAGAAGTTCTTTGGGCCAAAAAAAAAAGCAGAATAATCTAGGAGAATGGAAAGGTGCAGAGCTGTAAGTCAAATCAATAATACAACTGTAGACCCGCCCAGTCAATCGGATTGTCGGGTTGACTTAATGATTGGGTACTTACATCTCTAATTACATTTGTATATCACATATTGACTCGACATTTCAAAAAATAAAATATTAAAAAACTGGAAGGGAAAAAAAGGTGGAACCAAAAAAAAAAAGGAAGAAAAAGAAATGAATAAATGAACTGAGAGAGAGAGAGCGAGCTCATTCGAGGCAGCACGTTCCAAGATCTGCCTCTTTGGACAATCGAAGTGGTTCTCGGGCTGGGCTCATGGGGTGAACGGAGTCAACGTCCGAAAGTTTCTGGAGCGGCCGTCCAAAACTGACCCGTGGTGGAAACTTAGGCGTGTCGAGCAGGCGCTAATTGCCCAGTTCCGAACTGGGCACTGTCCTATTGGCGCGTACTTTGGGAGGTTGAGGCCCAATGTCGACACCCTTTGTAGACACTGCAGGGAAGTGGAGGAAACCGTAGATCATTTGCTTTTCGAGTGCCCCGGATTGGCGGACCACAGGGTGGACCAGTCCGGAAGCTTGCTGGCCATCGGGCTCTATGGCAGTCTCCAGATGTTGAAAGACACAGCAAGTCTGATCTCACGGGCTCTAAGAGACTAAGTCTCAGCCCGCAGATAAAACTGAGAGAGTTCAAAGAGAGAGTTCAAAGAGAGAGAGAGAGAGAGAGAGAGAGAGAGAGAGAGAGAAAAGAAAAACTGAATAGGGCAATTGAAATGAAGATATGTGACATAAGAGAAATAAAAGAATGTAAGATATAATAAAGCTAAACGGAAAACGTAAACACTCGTGTCTGTGCTGCATTTATAATAGAGAATTATTTTGTATGACAACACTAGACACAGTTGTTTGTTTTTATGTGTAGGCCTATACATCATCCAGAAATTCTGCATGTCTCAACACACCAGACCGGAGATGACGTAAAACGCAACACACACACACACACGACAGACAGACCAATCTTCATGTTTATATTAAGCAGCTAAAAAAGGGGGTGTTTTTTTTTTACCTTCTTTAATATTAAATTTATTTTTATCGGAATTTTCATTTGTACACAAGCGAATGACATCAACGCAGACAAAAATAAACTATATCCCCCCTCCCACCTCCAATCGATTATTTGATTCCCTATAAAGAACGGGAATTCGCAATAAGCATTCAATGAGCCGGGAACACAAGTAGCCGACAACAAATGGTGGGTCAAACCAGCTTCATACTATTGTAGTGTAACGTTTTAAATAGCCCCCCCCCCCCACCATTATTTTTACGGCATTACTACGTCACTTCCCCCCCCCCGCCCTTCCGCCCATCACAAGAAATAGGCTGGTCGGAATCAATATGGTGACGGGTTAACGTGAGTCGTCCATGTAAGGATTCAAGAAGACGGTGAGATGTCCAGTCGATGTCCAGGCAATGGGCTTCTTATAAAGATGAGGAACGGTCATATATCACGTGATCAGGTTTCTCTAACACCCATCCCCTCCCCCCCCCCCCGAAGCCGTACTTCACTTCCCACGATAAGGGGAGACTGGGTAAAGTGATAAAAAATGGCGTTGAACACACACAGACATCCATTGCAACACAACACACACAGATATAGACTCCCGTCACTACACAAGACAAAACACACATAGACTCGCGTCACAACACAAAAAAAAACCATTCGTCACAAAACAACACACACAGACAACCGTCACAACACAACACACATAGACAACGTCACAAACAACACACACAGACAACCGTCACAACACAGCACACACAGACAACCGTCGCAAAACAACACACACAGACAACCGTCACAACACAACACACATAGACAACCGTCGCAAAACAACACACACAGACAACAGTCACAACACAGCACACACAGACAAACGTCACAACACAGCACACACAGACAAACGTCACAACACAGCACACACAGACAACCGTCGCAAAACAACACACACAGACAACCGTCACAACACAACACACACAGACAACCGTCACGACACAACACACACCCATCTACCATTAACTAAAGACGAAACACACAGACCTAAACACACCACCAGATGTCAGGTCGACACTGCAGCGGCTCCAGCCAATAAATAAATCATTACCAGTACCAGACTTCCCCCAATAAATTCCATCGTTCGATCGAACAAACTAATGACGCATTTCTGACCAACCTTAACATTGGAGATGTTAAAACACCAAGGCTGGTGTAGTTGTAAGTCAGTCAAACGATATGTCATTTGCATACCCCCCCCAACATTTAGCCAACTACAGACAAGCGAAGACCCACTAAACAACTAATGAAAAGTCAGGCAGTAGGGGGGATATAGATGAAGAAAGTTTTAATGCCCATCACAACCATATCTAGGAAGCATATACCATGAAGGGACTACGGGGGAATAAAAGAAATGACGCGGGGTACAATGTATAGAGTACATCAGGGGTGGTCAGTTGTGGCCAGGAGTGGTCAGTTGTGGCAACGGTTGGCCAGATGCGGCTCTTCTTTGAGTTTAGCGTGGCTCCCAGTAAGATCGAGTGTGAAAGTATTTACTCCGTAAGAAACCAAAATACGGCTCAAATCAATTTCATGCGCGGCCTCCCCTTGGATTACATCTACTTGAACACAAGACATACAATATGTTAATGTCTTCAACCATAGGTAAAAGGCAGCATGTGTACATTTAGTCACTGCTCCATAAAACGTCATAAATAAATGTAGCTGAATCTGATAAATTTTGACCCCCCCCCCCCCGGCCACCTCCCTATCGTCTGTCTAGTCAGTCTTGTGAAATATCAAACACATATCTATGCCCGCGTGTGTTATGTTGTGACGGGAGCCTATGTGTTTGTTGTGTTGTGACGGAAGTCTATGTATGTCTGTGTGTGTTGTGCTGTGAATGGAGTCTATGTATGTCTGTGTGTGTTGTGACGGGAGTCTATGTATATCTGTGTGTGCTGTGTTGTGAATGGAGTCTATGTATGTCTGTGTGTGTTGTGAATGGAGTCTATATATGTCTGTGTGTGTTGTGAATGGAGTCTATATATGTCTGTGTGTGTTGTGTTGTGACGGGAGAAATGAATCAACCAAAGGGCTTCCTGTTCTCCCACTGGACCCCCAGGAATTCTCTATATGACTTACTTGAAAAATATCACCTAGAAACCAAGCACGATTAACTGCCATTCTTCAGACATGAACACGTCAAAAAGGGGCAAGGGTGGGGGGGTAGTCCAGGAGGTAGGTCAAACTTTTTGAGTCGTGGGCCACAGTGGGTTCACAAACGTGAACGGCGGGCCGGGGCCCAAGACTTAGATAACTGGAGTGTTGACATGAACTGATATAAATTAAGTGTAGACGTCGTGCGACAGAAGGCCAGCGCTGTGCCTCACTCTGAGACGACTGGTGGGGCCACGGGCCGGAATAAATAGGCCCTGGGGGCCGCGGGCCGCAGTCTGCCTATGGCTGGGGGTAAGACCATATTGCGAATTTCACCATCTTCATGTTGCTATTTAAACGAACGCTCGGGTTGCAATCACGTGATACTTTGGGGAACCCGTGAGGTAGGGGTGCGGTGGGGGTGGGGGAGGGTGGTGGTGGTGGTAGTGCAAGGAACTGACTTACCACAACTGCCTCAGACAATTACAGCTCGCGTGGTGAATCCGCCTGATTCTGAGGAACAACACGGGGACTCATTCATCTGGACACGTCAGATGCCATTACATGACCAATGGTCAACTAATCAGAGCAAATAGTTACAAGGTCAAGGATTCAAAGACCCGACATAAATAGCCAGGGATTACTTTGGGAGAAATTATCCCCCCCCCCTTTACAATCCAAAGGTGTCTTTTTGTGTCTTTTTTTTTTTCATATATATATATATATATTGCACCTTCTCTATACGCTGAAAAACATACGTTTACATATGTGTATATTTACATATCTTACATTTGTACTAAACCTTCACTCTTTACTAAAAAGAGACGAACTTTAACCTTTTTTCCATATTAGAAACAGAAAAACAACAACAACGACAGTTAAGTAACCGTTAACAATATA
This sequence comes from Bulinus truncatus, assembly GCA_021962125.1. Taxonomy (NCBI): domain Eukaryota; kingdom Metazoa; phylum Mollusca; class Gastropoda; family Planorbidae; genus Bulinus; species Bulinus truncatus. Next base: position 1,261,991 of record JAGDYQ010000165.1, read on the forward strand.
TTAATGTAAACATTAGCCCGGTGCACACATTGTAAACACAACCACAGAAATATATCCACTCTCAAGGTACCCGAATTTCACAGCCCAATAGAAGAAACGCCTTCGACGAGGGCCCAGCAAATGAGACTTTACCCTCGTGGAAGGTCCGACCGACAACATCCAAAGTGATCACGGGAACTGGAAATATGGTGTGTGAGGGGTGGGTGGCTGGGTGGGGTGATGATGGAGAGAGGAGAGAGAGAGGGGCGGCCGCTTCTGAGTACGACTATCCTCCCCGGTCCCCCCCCCCCCCCGTGAGGGAATCAATCGTCTGTGACCGTGGGAAACAAGATTGGGAATCGTGTGACGGATGCGACAGACAGACAGACAGGGGAGACGAGAGAGAGAGAGAAAGGCAGAGGAGGGGGTGGGGTTGGAGGGTGGGAATCGTGCTCTCAGAGACATCGGGCCAAGTCACATCTTGGATTCCGAGTCTCCAGATATCGGCCTCTCTCTCTCCCTCCCCCTACCCCTCCTCTAACTCCAACAATGCTCTAGTATTAGGGTAGGGAGAGTTTGGCTCCAGACTCAATCAATTCTGTTTATCTGCCAGCAAATGTGTCGATGGGCGTGCGTGTTTTGCGTGTTATGTGTGAGTGTGTGTGAGACAAGAGTTTGTAAGTAAAAACTTCATTATAATAATGAGTGTGTGTATCATGTGACAGACGGAGTCGGCCACTGGTAATTAATGTGTATCATGTGACATACTGAGACGGCCAACTGGAAATTAATGTGTGTCATGTGACATACTGAAACGGCCACTGGAAATTAATGTGTCATGTGACAGAATGAAACGGCCACTACTAACTAATGTGTGCCATGTGACAAAATGAAACGGCCACTACTAATTAATGTGTGTCATGTGACAGCAGTCACTAGTAATGAACTCTGTCCGGCCACTAGGTAACTCCTGACACCCAAACGCAGTGAGCAGACAGTGAAATGATCTCCGAGCAATGTATTAAAAGTACGGTATTAATTACAGGATGGCTAATACACGGCACGCGAGCCATACTCGGAACACCCAAAAATGTTCCTGGCACGAAATCAAAAAAAAATTAATTATGTTATAAATTCAAGCTCTAAAATATAAGGTATTTGCGGGCAAAGAATATATATTAAAACAAAATCATTTAATCTGCTTCATTTTTGTCAAACACAACAAAGAATCCACTTCAATTTTCCTTAGTTTTGGCACTTTAATAAAAATCCTATCAGACATGCGTGGTCTAACCTCACAACGTTACAACCCATTAAGGTAATTCGCCTGCTGTGTTTAAACCCAATTCAGTGTCTGGAGAACAAGGTATGAGCCTTTATAAAAGTAAAGTTCGGTGAGAAGGGAAAGAAGACAGTCTAAGTAAATGTATCACTATAAAATGACAAAGAGTTCTGAAAATGAACACACAAAGATAGAACATACAGAATGCAACGCGAACAAGAGTTGTGTCAGTTTGAAATAATGCGACAGCTGCATGTCTTAGATTCTACCTCAACAAACAAAATATAAACCTTTCAAATTTTTATCAGTTCTGAAATGAGCTCAAGTCAAGATATCAGTGTCAACAGTCAACATACAACAAATAGGGATACAAAATATATATATATATATATATATATATATATATATATATATATATATATATAAATTATTCAGAATATGATGTACTGCAATATGTACATAATTATGACGTGAAATACACACAGCAAACAACACAACAACAATAACAACAGCACGAGCAAAAAGCGAGCCAAAAAAAAAAATATATATTTTTCAGCAGGTATTCGTTGGCTTACATTTTCGTTTTGGCACGTCCCGCGGACAGTGCCCCGTCCACTATCTCTCATTACAACGTGGCCAGGAGCTTCAGATAATACTATTAGGACAATCAATGACGGCACGTAGGAGTAGGCCGGGGAGGGGGGGAGGAGGAGGTGATTATACCTTCAGAAAGTGGGCACTGGAACTGGGCGTGTTAACGGGTGCGCGGGGGGCGACGAGCTCCCGGTTAAGTTAATAATTCGTTCATTCGCAGCCACCGGGAGACAACGGAAATGCGTTTACTTCTGGAAACTGGCGAGAAATTGTGAAGCTCTTGAACAGGAAACGGATGATTGGGGAGGGAGGGGGGGGAAGTGGCAATATTACCAAATTCCACTGGGCGGTTTTATATTCCTCTCTAAGCCAGGGACGGCATAGGCAGGACATACCAATACGTGCGTGAGTGTATGTGTGTGTGGGGGGGGGGGAGAGGTCATATGCAGGACCAACAGCTGTTAATTGTACGTTATATACAGTAATAGAGAAATGTTTTTTTTTTGTACATATCCCCCGCCTTGAGGCACTTGCCCCAAACTGCTAGGCAGCCCCATAGCGTGAACATTCTACAGCAGGGGCCAGGCATTATACAGCAGGGGCCAGGCAATAGCAGGGAGGGGGCAGGTAATATATTTTACTAAGTAGAACAAATAAGCAGAGGGGGCCAGAAAAAACGCAGGGGGCCCGGCCCCCCGCACGCTACGGGCCTGCTGCTAGGTATTAAGTGATGAGGGTGGACAGAGAATGGACTAGCCTAGGGTATGACCCTCGGGGTTAACGGTCACGAAGAAGAGGGGAGCGCTTAACACAATTCAATTGTTAGAGGAGTGGTTCTGAAACATTGAGGCTTCGCGACCCGCTATGAAAACTGGTTAACTTCGCGGCATACCTGAACCACTGAATTGTTTCGAGACCAACATGTACAGATTTAGTATGATAATAAAAACGTCAATATTCCCGATAATTTGACATATTAACAGAGTATAGATATGTATAATATAAAATAACCTCTAACAATCAACATACAAGCCGAAACACATCTTTTTTTTATATACAAAGGTAGATAACTGATATTATTCAGGATAATCTTGAACACCAAACAAAATACAGTCCCCCTGACAAAGTTCATAATTATCATATAATATTGTTTACAAATGAGCAGGAAGAGGTGGAGGGCCATATAAACGTTCGGTCAATAGATTATAAAAAAAAATGTACATTTGACTATAAATTTGACCACAATTTAAAATAATAATACAACTCACTTAGCATTGACCACAGTCATTTAGATTTTTTTAAAAAAAGGTAATCACAGATAAATCTTACCCAACCATTATCTTTAAAGCAAAAAGAAAAAAAGATTCAATCTCTATAAGTCTAAAAAAAATGTTTTCCAAAAATACTTTTGTTAAGTGATTCAATTTAGGAAACTTGGTTGTAACTGGATTATGGTATTTAGATTCATAATAATTATTCTTTCAGTAAAATATAATTAAATGCAAAACTAATCCACATATTTAATTAAATTTACTTTTAAAAAAAAATATATTACAATAACAAAAAGGGCAGCAAAGTTTGCCAGTGAATTAAATATGCAATGTATGAAACACAATCTCCGGTAAACAAGAGAATGTTAGGTTAACAAAATATAAATGTTATTTGTTCGAACAAATCTTTTTTTTTTTTGAGTAGACTTATTATATTTATAATTATGCGGACTGCTATCAGTTACAATTAATGATTTAATTAATTTATTTTCATATTATTTATGCAGTTTTATATCAGCCATCCATGTTTTTTTACAATTAAACTTAATTTTGAGGAGTGTGCGTGAAATATCATTACATTTGACCAATTTTACATTAAACTAACAACACAGATATTTAACTCCTTAAAGGTTACTAAAAAAAAAAAATTCAAAATTTCTAATACAGTGAAATTATTGCTTGCCTTTCAAGAATAAAAAACCAGAAATATCTAAACAAAAGGGGATTGCAAAAAATAATTCAGTGTTCCTTAATTAAAAAAAATTAATCTGAAATAAAAAAAGCAGACATAGAATGGCTAACAGCCGGTATAATTGTTTTAAAAAGTAAATCAACTAGTTCATTTAAGGAAAGGCAACTTAATTTTTTATTGAATTTTAAAATAGTATCACAGTACAATAAGCCCTCTTCATATCAAGCTTTGACATTTCCAACACTCTATTATGGGTTTTATAGGTCATATATCAGGGAAGCACAAAAACAATAATTTTAATATGCCATTTTTAATATCTAACATGTATTATTTTCTTTTATTTGATGAATGTATTGTTATGATAATTAATTGGTGTTATTTCATGATTGGTGGCTTTAAAAAGAATAAAAACCTTCATCGGTAGATCATAAACAGCTTATCTATGCTCTAACTATGACAAAACGTCAAGGAAATTCACTTTACACTGAAAATGTGGGTCAACACAACATCAGTTTTTGAGCCCTTGTCTCTCTGGAGGGCGTATAAAACAGACAAGTAACTTTGTACAGAAAATCCATCCTACAATCAACATTTAATCTGTTTACTTTGGTGAAATTCTGTAAACTTCCAAATGAAGTAAAATTTTTTGATTAATTAGAGCTAATGAAGCTATCTCAACAAATCATGTGACAATTTACAAAATGTGTCTTTTTTAAAAAAAAAGTTTCATAAATGTGTATTTTAAACAATCATAGCTAATATAAGTATAGGTACACAAAGTATTCATATAAGGTATAGAGATGTGAAAAAGCGGGAAATCATCATACTCTTGTGCAGGAAAATAGAATAATAAATGTAAAATAAAAGTCAAATATTAGTGACATTTATAAAATATTTGAAAATTGCAAAGAAAATCTAAACTAACAAGTTCTTTATATACTAGTGTATTCATTTGATGGGCATTCATGGAAGTGTCAATAAATGTATTAGCCATATCTTTCTAGATTATCTCATTTGTTGCTTCCTATTTCCTAATTTTAAAAAGGAAACCTTACACTTGTAAGGCCTACTTGCACACAGACATAGACGACACAGTAGAAACCTATTTAACTGAAGGCATTTCTACTTGTAAACAGACATAGTAGAAACCTATTTAACTGAAGGCATTTTAAATCTCGGACACAGTTTTATTAACCCTACAGTGCACTATTGATAACTTAAGGGGATTGTCTTTCAACCTCAAAACAAAAAAAAGCCAATATAGCACATCCATCATAAAACATGAATAGGCAGTAAACAAAACAATAACAGTGGCTCAATAACCCAAGAAGAAAATGAAAGTAGTTTAAGGCTAAAGAAATCAGTTATGTGTAAAAGATTAAATGAAAGGTGTGTTCATAAAAAAAATACCCCTGGGATTGGTTACGATGTAAACTAAAAAGGTTTGTGGGGCATTCTGTACTAAAAATGAAATTAATCACTAACCTTCATTTCAACGAGCATGGCGACAAAAGGAACCACCATGTCACTACATTCCAGATATCTTGATTTAGTATTAGATAAAATTAGCATAACCGAAGTCTCATGTTTTAACATATAATTATTATTGCACGAATTCTTCCACCACCTATACCGAGGCAGAACAAAATAACTCAACTTTCGTTTTCATTTTTTCAATCATGTTATCGTGGTTAGAAAATGTAACATCATTAATCTTAGTGAAGATCAAAATAAAGCTTCCATATTGAGGAAAAACTTAAGCTATGGGTGTTGATAATCATGGTTTTAGTAACACCGAAAAACATAACTCACCTGCGGGGTCTTGATAACCTCCATTATGAGCAGATTGTTTACATCCAGATTCAACTATCAGCCATGACACCTCCCCCTTTAAAAAATGTCGGAATTAATATTATGAAATAAACTCAGTTTTGAAAAATATTTTTTGGAAAAAGATAATTGAAGTAGAGTCTGTCATTGATTATTCTCTTCATTAGCTGTTAAAATTAATTTTAGCTATTTATTTATTGGCATTTCCTCCGTGGTTATTGTTATCACAAATGGCCGTATAAACCCGTATGCCTCTTTGAAGTGAGATAACTGGGGAAATTGTATTTTAATGCGTCACTATTATTGTGACTTCCCTTATAATGCTATTTTAAAGTCGCCTTCAAGTCGCTATGTCTTGGTCTGTCAATTTCTTAATGTTGGCCATCCAGTCTTTTCTTTTATATGACGGCACCTCTTCCATGTTCTTCAATAATACCACGTAACGTATGGTTGTGGCGATAGACGTGAGCGAACCAAGTCAACTTTCGCTTTTTTTTTTCAAAGGGCCCACTAGGGCAGTGACATAGACATCCATTTTAAGTCGTTATCGCGGTCAGAGGCGCATTATTTACCTTACAAATTCTGTAAGCTAGGCGCATGCGACCACTTGGGGCCCCTCGCCTCATAAGGTACATTTTTCAAAAATGATCAGTAATAACAAGACAATAGTCAGAACACCTATGTGATTATTTAACATGCACTTTACATAGTTATGCAGGTACTAGCTAGAACTTGAGCAGTATTTCAAGTTTTATTACAGTTATATAACTTTTTTTCCTGCTCTTCAATTTCGCGAACGTGTTAATGTGCGCATTGAAATCGTATTCTAATGTCTCCTTTGATTCAATGCATAAAATAGACAAATCTCCCAGCCTACATTGGCTGATGGAATTCCGCAAGTAATTCTTGATCCCTTCAACACAGAAAATTACCGTTCTCCAGTTGCGTTTGATATAGAAATGGTGAGAAAGATTCTTAGAAGGGTTTCCACATTGGGAAATGTACATTGTAGTCCACCCACTGCTATAAGCTGATACATCTCTACCGCAGATTTAGCGCTTTCTTTAGCGAAATGCAAAACCTGTTTGATTTCATCGGCAGTGGTATCAGAATTAACATCGTCTTTGTATTCTTCGATCACGGCCGAGATCTTTGTGTTCAAGTCATCTACCTTGTCCTTGAAAAATAGACTGAACAAATCATGTATACCTTTGTATGCTTCGATTCTGTGATCAAGTTCCGTGATCAATTTATTACAAATGGCGTTTACTGTGTTAACAATAAAATTATCACGACCAGTTAAAATAACTTCCGGTTCATTGCTTTCATCAGAAAACGGTTTTCGCTTCTTCTTGCGGCTCAGTTCATCTTGATATTTACAGTCTTTGAGATCCTCGTTCATAAGCAATGCTGCTCGCTCTTCAATACGTTTCGGACTTCGTTGTTAATAAATAGCTTCAGTGATTCTAGAAGATTTACACCAGCATCAAGATATAAATTTGAATTTTGCAGGGATTTGCTGGTTGCATTCATCCGCTGTAAAATTGTATCCCAAAGAACAGTCATCAATGCAGTTTCAAAAAGATCCATTTTATTAGCAAGAGCGTTAGCCTCATTTCTTACAGTTGCCTTCTGATCACGATCTTCGGCTGCTTGAAGAAGAGCTTCCTGAATACCAATGTAGTTCTGATGTAATGCAAACACTGCATCCGCTCTTGCTGACCATCTTGTGTCCGAAACTTTCTTTATGGTGCATCCATTTTTTACTAGATGACTTTTAAGGATGTTCCACCTGTGTGTGGATGCTGAGAACCAAACATAAACATGTTGAATAAAGTCAAAGCGACGATTCTGCAGTTCTGCGGCCGCATTACCAACTAGATTCAAGCTATGGCTGGAGCAGGGAATGTACTGCATTGGGACTGTGTGCCTTGATTCGAGCCTGCAAGCCCGAGTATCTGCCAGACATGTTAGAAGCATTGTCGTAGCTCTGTCCCCTGCATTTTGTAATAACTAATCCCCAGTTCTTCAAAACTTCTTGTATCACTTGCTCCAGATTTTGAGCGTTACGAGCATAGATGTCAACAAAAGTTAAAAAATCGTTTTTTAATTTCACCATCAATGAGAACATATCTGAGTATCACAGTTAGCTGGTCCTCGTGGCTAACATCAGGTGTTGAATCAACAATCAAAGAGAAATATATCGATTTCTTTACTTCTGATATAAACTGATCTCTTACAGCATTGCCCATTATTGTTATCGTACCGTGCAATATGATTTGCTAAGAAAGGGTCAAATTTTGACAAGTAATTCAAGCATCTGGTAAAATTACCGTCATTGTTGGCATGACCACGAAAGGCCAAGCTTTCAGAGGAAAGAAACTGTACAGTTGTTACAATCCTTCGTAGAACTTCTCTCCAGTATTGCCTTTCATCATCTAACTGTTTGGCCATCTGTTCTTCAATACGCCCTTTTGCGTTCAAGCGTTTAGCGAAAGTGCACATTGCTTGAACGTGGCCATACGAATTCTCATGTTCAGAAATTTTGGCGGCAATATTTTTCCAATCAGAACACCCGTTTCTTGAAAATTGACTAGCTTTATTTGGAAACAGTTTGCATACATAACAATACACGCTTCCACTAGTTTCACTGAACACTAACCATTCACGTCTTTCTTTTTGGCCATTCGCCTTGGTTAAGTAAAAGTTATATTCAGACAAATGACGAAAATATTTTCTGCCACGATCTGTCATCAACATGCCAGCGCGTGAAAGGTCGCCAACATTTTTTGGTTTGAAATCAAAACATAATTACGCATGGTTTCTGTCAAATTCGCTGGCCACGTAGCCATATCTGTCAAAATTTCACCACAGTTGTTATTATCAACAGTTTCACTACTCACGACCTCCGGTATAGGACCTTCAGCCGGCTGTTCAGGTTCTGGCGTCTGTTGGCTCGGGCTCAGAATCCATACTGGCTGTTGCCGAGACGACTGGACTTGGATCATTAGCTGTTATGTCTGTTTGAGTAGTTCCTGATAGTGGGATTACCGGTCGTTTCGTTAAAAATGTCAACAAGGCGCCTTCGTTTTTCGCATCTTCTGCTTTTCTTTTCTTTTGGATATCACGCTTTTTTGCACCTAAGGGATATTGTCTCATAGACATAGTTTTAATGAAACGATTGTGTCGCAATCAGCTACAACAGTAAAGGAAAAATGATCAATGATCATTCATCCACACAAAGCGTAGTGGGTAGCAAGAACAAAATTATCAAAATAGTGTAATAAACTGGTAATTAACAATTAGTTATTGCAATTTGCAAAAAATTAAAATTTGAATTAGAATTATTAATTAAAATCTGTGACGTAAAGTGCGCCAACTACTGGTACGTACCGTACGTTACTTGTCACTTCGAACACAGTCAACCACATTCGACAACTCGCATTGTTTACCAGTTTGAAAGACTATTTATAGATTTGTGAAATTCCCAAAACCCTCACAGCAAGCGGGCTTTTTTTTATTTCTTTTATAAAACCAGGTTTTTGGGGCTCCTAAATTATCTGGGGCCCTAGGCGCGCGCCTAGTGCGCCTAGGCCTAAATTCGCCACTGCATCCAGTCTATTCTTTTATATGACTGACGGCACCTCTCCACGTTCTTCAATAATACCACGTAACGTATTTGTGAGGCGATAGACGTGAGCGAACCAAGTCAACTTTCGCTTTTTTCAAAGGGCCCACTAAGGCAGTGACATAGCCAGTTTAACTTGCGCCCGGGGCACAATTCCTTTTTAATACCTTTTTAGCCGCCCCCCCCCCCATTTGAAAACCATGTACTATTACATGCTACTTTGTGTGTAGCACCCAGGACATAATGACCCCCCCCCTTGCCCACCCCTCAGCACTAGGGTGTCAATCAATTTCCTTGATTATAATACAGGTATTGGTCTTATGCTTAGTGTATGTAATTTACTGTAAAACGAGGTCAGCTTGGTGAATTTTTCGAAACTCTGGGACAAAAGAATTCGTTTGTGTATCAGACACCCAAAAACAAAATTTTCACTTCATTACCAATGGTAATACCATGGATATATCTATGTTCTCAAATACCTGTATCATTATTTCTGTCTCATTGTGCATCGTACGAAATTCGCACCGATAGACCCGAATAGAGGTTACCAATGACTTATACATTCTGTACTTGGTGCGGAAGCGAATGGACTTTATCTGGACCAGATCAGGTCTGGCTAATACAGCCATAGATGTATCGATTTTTAGTTCGAACATCATACATGATATTGCTGATATAGCTGTAATCTCTTTAACACATAATGTACACGGATATATATCTACCCCCTCCCCCCCGGGGTCGCAGCCAGACCTAACCCCGAGATGAAATGAAATCACGACTTTCGTACGCCTACACATTGTTATTCCGGTCGTTCACCCCCTGCCTTGATACCAGTAATGAAATAGTGTCACTCGCCACCTGCACTTGTACACCCACGTAATGACACCTCCCCCCCCCCCAGCACACATTCAGTTTTGGCTGGAAAATGATGACGCAATCAGCGTTGATGGTCTGCCTATAAAAGGCACCGTACTGTGGTTTATTAAAAACACTCAGAGCAAGCGGTCAGTAACAGACTGATTAGTTCACACACACAGAGAAGACACACATTGAGACGAGTATCAGAGAGAGAGACAAATGCACACCTAGACTATGAATAAATCCTGTATTATTCAACAAGCAAACCCACATGTCCTTAAGGGCCTAGCTTAGAGAAATAGTCGTAATAATATTATTATATATATATACTAGCTGTACCCTGCAAAACCTTTGCATAGAGTTATATCCCCTTATGCTTGATCGGTAGGCTAGGTTATTTTTTGGTTTCGGACAGATCCGATTTTTTTTCATGGTTGTATTTTAAACTGGAATACTGTTGTATTAATTCTTTACTTTCGATTTAACGCACACTGGAAATGAGTATTATTATTATATATATGATATATACAGGGTCGGACTTAGGCCGATTGCTCCGAATTGGGCCCCGCGCCTGGCAGTTAGCATTAGTAGTATAAATTGTCATTGTAACAAAATTAGAAGATGGGCATCGCAAGCATCCGTCAAGTTGGGCCACGCAATTTGTTAGGCCGACCCTGTGTATATAAATATATATATAATATGTATGTGTGAGTGGGAGGGGTGTGTGTGTTCAGATCAGGATTCCCTGGCGCAGAAGAAAATTTTGAATCCTTTAAAAACGAGAGTGTAAAGGATTGGGGAGGGGGGGGGAGATAAAGTATTGAGTTTATTTTTTGCAAGGCCCTTCCGAAACTATACGCTCGGGGGCACCTGACATTAAATCTTCCTCTGCAAATAAAGGCAGACGAGATACCATTGCAGAATCCTGGGTCTGCAAGAACTAGTATTCATTGCTACTGAATGGCTATCTGCTCCGG
>JAGDYQ010000165.1:1273600-1308924 GCA_021962125.1 Bulinus truncatus
CATAGACGTTTTATGGAGTAGTGACTAAATGTACACATGCTGCCTTTTACCTATGGTTGAAGACATTAACACATAGTATGTCTTGTGTTCAAGTAGATGTAATCCAAGGGGAGGCCACGCGTGAAATTGATTTGAGCCGTATTTTGGTATCTTACGGAGTAAATACTTTCACACTCGCTCTTACCGGGAGCCACGCTAAACTCAAAGAAGAGCCGCATCTGGCCAACCGTTGCCACAACTGACCACTCCTGGCCACAACTGACCACCCTTGATGTACTCTATACATTGTACCCCGCGCCATTTCTTTTATTCCCCCGTAGTCCCTTCATGGTCTATGCTTCCTAGATATGGTTGTGATGGGCATTAAAACTTTCTTCACACAAGATCAAGATACCGTGTCATATCTAGTAAGAGAGCCTTTTATATCTATATCCCCTCTACTGCCTGACTTTTCATTAGTTGTTTAGTGGGTCTTCGCTTGTCTGTAGTTGGCTGGATGTTGGGGGGGGGGAGTATGCAAAGGACATATCGTTTGACTGACTTAAAACTACACCAGCCTAGGTGTTTTAACATCTCCAATGTTAAGGTTGGTCAGAAATGCGTCATTAGTTTGTTCGATCGAACGATGGAATTTATTGGGCGAAGTCTGGTACTGGTAATGATTTATTTATCGTCTGAAGCCGCTGCAGTGTCGAACTGACATCTGCTGGTGTGTTTAGGTCTGTGTGTTTCGTCTTTAGTTAATGGTAGATGGGTGTGTGTTGTGTTGTGACGGTTGTGTTGTGACGGTTATCTGTGTTTGTTGTGTTGTGACGGTTGTCTGTGTGTGCTGTGTTGTGACGTTTGTCTGTGTGTGCTGTGTTGTGACGTTTGTCTGTGTGTGCTGAGTTGTGACGTTTGTCTGTGTGTGCTGTGTTGTGACTGTTGTCTGTGTGTGTTTTGCGACGGTTGTCTATGTGTGTTGTGTTGTGACGGTTGTCTGTGTGTGTTGTTTTGTGACTGTTGTCTATGTGTGTTGTGACGGTTGTCTGTGTGTGCTGTGTTGTGACGGTTGTCAGTGTGTGTTGTTTTGTGACGGTTGTCTATGTGTGTTGTGACGGTTGTCTGTGTGTGCTGTGTTGTGACGGTTGTCAGTGTGTGTTGTGTTGTGACGGTTGTCTGTGTGTGTTGTTTTGTGACTGTTGTCTATGTGTGTTGTGACGGTTGTCTGTGTGTGTTGTGTTGTGACGCGAGTCTATGTGTGTTGTGTTGTGACGCGAGTCTATGTGTGTTGTGTTGTGACGCGAGTCTATGTGCGTTGTGTTGTGACGGGAGTCTATGTGTGTTGTGTTGTGACGGGAGTCTATGTGTGTTGTGTTGTGACGGTTGTCTGTGTGTGCTGTGTTGTGACGCGAGTCTATGTGTGTTGTGTTGTGACGGGAGTCTATGTGTGTTGTGTTGTGACGGTTGTCTGTGTGTGCTGTGTTGTGACGCGAGTCTATGTGTGTTTTGTTGTGACGGTTGTCTGTGTGTGCTGTGTTGTGACGGGAGTCTATGTGTGTTTTGTTGTGACGGTTGTCTGTGTGTGCTGTGTTGTGACGCGAGTCTATGTGTGTTGTGTTGTGACGGGAGTCTATGTGTGTTGTGTTGTGACGGGAGTCTATGTGTGTTGTGTTGTGACGGTTGTCTGTGTCTGCTGTGTTGTGACGCGAGTCTATGTGTGTTGTGTTGTGACGGGAGTCTATGTGTGTTGTGTTGTGACGGGAGTCTATGTGTGTTGTGTTGTGACGGTTGTCTGTGTGTGTTGTGTTGTGACGCGAGTCTATGTGTGTTGTGTTGTGACGCGAGTCTATGTGTGTTGTGTTGTGACGCGAGTCTATGTGCGTTGTGTTGTGACGGGAGTCTATGTGTGTTGTGTTGTGACGCGAGTCTATGTGTGTTGTGTTGTGACGGTTGTCTGTGTGTGCTGTGTTGTGATGCGAGTCTATGTGTGTTGTGTTGTGACGGGAGTCTATGTGTGTTGTGTTGTGACGGTTGTCTGTGTGTGCTGTGTTGTGACGCGAGTCTATGTGTGTTTTGTTGTGACGGTTGTCTGTGTGTGCTGTGTTGTGACGGGAGTCTATGTGTGTTTTGTTGTGACGGTTGTCTGTGTGTGCTGTGTTGTGACGCGAGTCTATGTGTGTTGTGTTGTGACGGGAGTCTATGTGTGTTGTGTTGTGACGCGAGTCTATGTGTGTTGTGTTGTGACGCGAGTCTATGTGTGTTGTGTTGTGACGCGAGTCTATGTGCGTTGTGTTGTGACGGGAGTCTATGTGTGTTGTGTTGTGACGGGAGTCTATGTGTGTTGTGTTGTGACGGTTGTCTGTGTGTGCTGTGTTGTGACGCGAGTCTATGTGTGTTGTGTTGTGACGGTTGTCTGTGTGTGCTGTGTTGTGACGGTTGTCTGTGTGTGCTGTGTTGTGACGCGAGTCTATGTGTGTTGTGTTGTGACGGTTGTCTGTGAGTGCTGTGTTGTGACGCGAGTCTATGTGTGTTTTGTTGTGACGGTTGTCTGTGTGTGCTGTGTTGTGACGCGAGTCTATGTGTGTTGTGTTGTGACGCGAGTCTATGTGTGTTGTGTTGTGACGGTTGTCTGTGAGTGCTGTGTTGTGACGCGAGTCTATGTGTGTTGTGTTGTGACGGGAGTCTATGTGTGTTGTGTTGTGACGGTTGTCTCTGTGTGCTGTGTTGTGACGGGAATCTATGTGTGTTATGTTGTGACGGGAGTCTATGTGTGTTGTGTTGTGACGGTTGTCTGTGTGTGCTGTGTTGTGACGCGAGTCTATGTGTGTTTTGTTGTGACGGTTGTCTGTGTGTGCTGTGTTGTGACGGGAGTCTATGTGTGTTGTGTTGTGACGCGAGTCTATGTGTGTTGTGTTGTGACGCGAGTCTATGTGTGTTGTGTTGTGACGGTTGTCTGTGTGTGCTGTGTTGTGACGCGAGTCTATGTGTGTTTTGTTGTGACGCGAGTCTATGTGTGTTGTGTTGTGACGGTTGTCTGTGTGTGCTGTGTTGTGACGCGAGTCTATGTGTGTTGTGTTGTGACGGTTGTCTGTGTGTGTTGTGTTGTGACGGTTGTCTGTGTGTGTTGTGTTGTGACGGTTGTCTGTGTGTGCTGTGTTGTGACGCGAGTCTATGTGTGTTGTGTTGTGACGGTTGTCTCTTTGTGCTGTGTTGTGACGGGAATCTATGTGTGTTATGTTGTGACGGGAGTCTATGTGTGTTGTGTTGTGACGGTTGTCTGTGTGTGCTGTGTTGTGACGCGAGTCTATGTGTGTTTTGTTGTGACGGTTGTCTGTGTGTGCTGTGTTGTGACGGGAGTCTATGTGTGTTGTGTTGTGACGCGAGTCTATGTGTGTTGTGTTGTGACGCGAGTCTATGTGTGTTGTGTTGTGACGGTTGTCTGTGTGTGCTGTGTTGTGACGCGAGTCTATGTGTGTTTTGTTGTGACGCAAGTCTATGTGTGTTGTGTTGTGACGGTTGTCTGTGTGTGCTGTGTTGTGACGCGAGTCTATGTGTGTTGTGTTGTGACGGTTGTCTGTGTGTGTTGTGTTGTGACGGTTGTCTGTGTGTGTTGTGTTGTGACGGTTGTCTGTGTGTGCTGTGTTGTGACGCGAGTCTATGTGTGTTGTGTTGTGACGGTTGTCTGTGTGTGCTGTGTTGTGACGCGAGTCTATGTGTGTTGTGTTGTGACGGTTGTCTGTGTGTGTTGTGTTGTGACGGTTGTCTGTGTGTGTTGTGTTGTGATGCGAGTCTATGTGTGTTGTGTTCTGACGGTTGTCTGTGTGTGTTGTGTTGTGACGGTTGTCTGTGTGTGCTGTGTTGTGACGCGAGTCTATGTGTGTTGTGTTGTGACGGTTGTCTGTGTGTGCTGTGTTGTGACGCGAGTCTATGCGTGTTGTGTTGTGACGGTTGTCTGTGTGTGTTGTGTTGTGACGCGAGTCTATGTGTGTTGTGTTGTGACGGTTGTCTATGTGTGTTGTGTTGTGACGGTTGTCTGTGTGTGCTGTGTTGTGACGCGAGTCTATGTGTGTTGTGTTTTGACGGTTGTCTGTGTGTGCTGTGTTGTGACGCGAGTCTATGTGTGTTGTGTTGTGACGGTTGTCTGTGTGTGTTGTGTTGTGACGGTTGTCTGTGTGTGTTGTGTTGTGATGCGAGTCTATGTGTGTTGTGTTCTGACGGTTGTCTGTGTGTGTTGTGTTGTGACGGTTGTCTGTGTGTGCTGTGTTGTGACGCGAGTCTATGTGTGTTGTGTTGTGACGGTTGTCTGTGTGTGCTGTGTTGTGACGCGAGTCTATGCGTGTTGTGTTGTGACGGTTGTCTGTGTGTGTTGTGTTGTGACGCGAGTCTATGTGTGTTGTGTTGTGACGGTTGTCTATGTGTGTTGTGTTGTGACGGTTGTCTGTGTGTGCTGTGTTGTGACGCGAGTCTATGTGTGTTGTGTTTTGACGGTTGTCTGTGTGTGCTGTGTTGTGACGCGAGTCTATGTGTGTTGTGTTTTGACGGTTGTCTGTGAGTGCTGTGTTGTGACGCGAGTCTATGTGTGTTGTGTTGTGACGGTTGTCTGTGTGTGCTGTGTTGTGACGCGAGTCTATGTGTGTTGTGTTGTGACGGTTGTCTGTGTGTGCTGTGTTGTGACGCGAGTCTATGTGTGTTGTGTTGTGACGGTTGTCTGTGTGTGCTGTGTTGTGACGCGAGTCTATGTGTGCTGTGTTGTGACGCGAGTCTGTGTGTGTTTTGTTGTGACGCGAGTCTATGTGTGTTGTGTTGTGACGCGAGTCTATGTGTGTTGTGTTGTGACGCGAGTCTATGTGTGTTTTGTTTTGACGCGAGTCTATGTGTGTTGTGTTGTGACGCGAGTCTATGTGTGTTGTGTTGTGACGGGAGTCTATGTGTGTTTTGTTTTGACGCGAGTCTATGTGTGTTGTGTTGTGACGCGAGTCTATGTGTGTATTGTTTTGACGGTTGTCTGTGTGTGCTGTGTTGTGACGCGAGTCTATGTGTGTTTTGTTGTGACGGTTGTCTGTGTGTGTTGTGTTGTGACGCGAGTCTATGTGTGTTGTGTTGTGACGCGAGTCTTATGTGTGTTTTGTCTTGTGTAGTGACGGGAGTCTATATCTGTGTGTGTTTTGTTGCAATGGATGTCTGTGTGTGTTCAACGCCATTTTTGATCACTTTAACCAGTATCCCCTTATCGAGGGAAGTAAAGTTCGGCTTCGGGGGGGGGGGAGGGATGGGTGTTAGAGGAACCTGATCACGTGATATATGACCGTTCCTCATCTTTATAAGAAGCCCGTTGCCTGGACATCGACTGGTCATCTGACCGTCTTCTTGAATTCTTACATGGACGACTCCCGTTCACCCGTCACCATATTGATTCTGACCAGCCTATTTCTTGTGATGGGCGGGGGGGGGGGAAGTGACGTAGTAATGCCGTAAAAATAATGGTGGGGGTGGGGGGGCTATTTAAAACGTTACACTACAATAGTATGAAGCTGGTTTGACCCACCATTTGTTGTCGGCTACTTGTGTGCCCCCGGCTCATTGAATGTTTATTGCAAATTCCCGTTCTTTACAGGGAATCAAATAATCGATTGGAGGTGGGGGGGGGGAGGGGGAGGGTAATAGTTTATTTTTGTCTGCGTTGATGTCATTCGCTTGTGTACAAATGAAAATTCCGATAAAAATAAATTTAACATTAAAGAAAGTAAAAAAAAAAAACACCCCTTTTTTTTTTAGCTGCTTAATATAAACATGAAGATTGGTCTGTCTGTCGTGTGTGTGTGTGTGTGTGTGTGTGTGTGTGTGTGTTGCATTTTACGTCATCTCCGGTCTGGTGTGTTGAGACATGCAGAGTTTCTGGATGATGTATGCATATAAAAACAAACAACTTTGTCTTGTGTTGTCATACAAAATAATTCTCTGTTTATAAATGCAGCACAGACGCGAGTGTTTACGTTATCCGTTTAGCTTTATTATATCTTACATTCTTGTATTTCTCTTATGTCATATATCTTCATTTCAATTGCCCTATTCAGTTTATCTTCTCTCTCTCTCTCTCTCTCTCTCTCTCTCTCCTCTCTCTCTCTCTCTCTCTCTCTCTCTCTCTCTCTCTCTCTCCTCTCTCTCTCTCTCTCTCTCTCTCTCTCTCTCTCTCTCTCTCTCTCTCTCTGTTCATTTATTCATTTCTTTTTCTTCCTTTTTTTTTGGTTCCACCTTTTTTCCCTTCCAGTTTTTTAATATTTTTTTGTTTAAATGTCGAGTCAATATGTGACATACAAATGTAATTAGAGCTGTAAGTACCCAGTCATTAAGTCAACCCGACAACCTGATTGACTGGGCGGGTCTACAGTTGTATTATTGATTTGACTTACAGCTATGCACCTTTCCATTCTCCTAGATTATTTTTGCTTTTTTTTTTTGGCCCAAAGAACTTCTCCCTTCTTTGATCCCCCCCCCCCCCACCAAACCCTTTTCTATCAGTCGCCTCCATCAGACTGAAAGGGTACCGGGTGACAACTGGGTGTCAGAGAAAAATCTGGAAAGTTAATTAAATGGATGGCGAGGACTTTGTTGTTTAAAGGTTTCATCCCCCCCGACCCCCCTCCCATTTGTACTTTTTTGTGTATTTATGTCTGTAGTCCTCCAGACCGTTGGTCTGTCTGTCTGTCCTACCCCCCCCTCCCACCAAACACCCTTATGTCTTTTGTTTGAGAGGGTTGATCATTGCGCGCAGAATTTAATTCAATTCAGTGCATTGGGGTTCTCCTTATCGCACATTGACGTGTCAGAGCGTGGGCTGGTGCCCAGGGTGTAAAACGGGGGGTCCCTTGAGTTGACACTGAAAATGTTTGGGTGAAAGGAGAAAAAAATGTTTACATAGAAAAATAAAGTGTGTGACGGATGTAGTGTTAGTGTAGGACGGAGGGGGGTGGGTCTGTACATTGTGAGAGATTTGTTTTTACAGAACATTCAGTCACGTGACTGTGTGGTGGTGTAACTTGAGGCTTAGCTTTTTTGTTTAGGGCTGCCAACTTGGATAATTTATATCTAGATCGGGATATTTTTGAGTCACCTTGAATCTAGATATAAGAAAAATGCTATCGGTATAATACATGTAGATTTTTTTCCTTTCAACTAGTGATGTCCCTTGTTGTGTATTGTGATGTCACTTGTTGTGTATTGTGATGTCCCTTGTTGTGTATTGTGATGTCCCTTGTTGTGTATTGTGATGTCCCTTGTTGTGTATTGTGATGTCCCTTGTTGTGTATAGTGATGTCCCTTGTTGTGTATTGTGATGTCCCTTGTTGTGTATTGTGATGTCCCTTGTTGTGTATTGTGATGTCCCTTGTTGTGTATTGTGATGTCCCTTGTTGTGTATTGTGATGTCCCTTGTTGTGTATAGTGACGTCCCTTGTTGTGTATTGTGATGTCACTTGTTGTGTATAGTGACGTCCCTTGTTGTGTATTGTGATGTCCCTTGTTGTGTATAGTGATGTCCCTCGTTGTGTATTGTGATGTCCCCTTGTTGTGTAATGTGATGTCACTTGTTGTGTATTGTGATGTCCCCTTGTTGTGTATTGTGATGTCCCTTGTTGTGTAATGTGATGTCCCTTGTTGTGTAATGTGATGTCACTTGTTGTGTATTGTGATGTCCCTTGTTGTGTATTGTGATGTCCCTTGTTGTGTATTGTGATGTTTAAAGAAACATCAACAAGACTAGACTTCCTTTCTCACCTTCCATTATTCTGATACACATTTTTTTTAAATTTCATCATAGACAGTCGCTGATGTCTTGGCTCTCATTGTATTTGTGTGGTCTCTTACGTGGCTGCTTATCTTCATGAATTTGTGTGGGGTCTCCCTACGTGGCTGCGCTTCTTCGTGAATGTCAGCCGAAATGATCGCTGGCATGTAACATGCGATCTGGCTGACACAAAGCTGGCATGACAGGTGGCATTGAAAGGCTCATTTTGGCCAATCAGAGACGTGGAATCGGAAATATTCTTCTGGTTGTCAGTTGTATAAGTTGATGCCCGGTCGTGCTGCATCGGGCAGGGTGTGGGGGAGGGCGGGACGGGGGTGATGATGATATATAGGCAAGGCTGCAGACAGTGTCCTATTGATGTATTGGCCCAGCCTTACATTTTCCCGGTTTGGGTGCTTGTCATATGGGTTCCAATGACAGCTTTCATTGAAAAAAAAAGGAAGGGGGGGGGGAGGGTTAGTTTGTGAGGCAGGCCACTTCTTCCGCGGCTCACATGATCGAAAGCCTTTGAAGTATGTCATTTGAGGCCCCCCCCCCGGTAGCCATCTCTCTGTTCTGGCTGTGGGCAGGTGTATGTCATTGTATTCACAACCTATGTTTGTGGGATGAGTGCAGTATAGCGTTATTCCCACGGTGGATACGAGCTCAATTTAAAAAGATGGATGGGCCGCATTAAAATAAAAAACATGAGGGTGAGGGGATAACGGGGTTCGACCTCCGGCGAGTCCCAATCACCTTGGTTCCTCCATGGCCATTGCACTATCGGTCATGGTGGGGAAGGCAGATGGGCACTGAAAAAAACCTTCCCATTTGACTTTTTTTTTTAGGATCTGAGAGATAAACTTCTGATTCTTTTACTGACTTCTTCTTTAAAAAAAAACAACAAAATACATGAATGGTGGCTGGTTGGTGCATTGACTGTGGTCCCCCCCCCCCTCCAACCCCAGGCTGCGGACCGGTATCGGTCCGTGAATCAAATGGCACTGGGCCGCTCAAGAAACATTAACTGATTTCCGTTTCATTTATTTCCTTTTATCTCACCCCTCCCTCTCCCTCCATCCCCCGCCACAGCGGGGCGAGGTAAAATTATCAAACGTTGACCGGTGCTCAGCAAGATAAAGGTTGGGGACAACTGGTTTAGATGGACCATCACCCTTTGTCTTGTCAACGCCACGCTAGGTGTATCCACAATATACTCTCTAAGTTAACGTCATTATTTATATTACCTTCAGCTGCAAAACTTTTTTTTTTACCCGATTTTTAAATTTTGGGTTGGAGAGTGTGTGTGTGGGGGGGGGGGGGAGATGGGGTCGATGTACGTAAACATTTACTTTGGTTTAAAAGATGTTTTCTTTAATTGCAGCTTTCGCTTCATGATTTGCACTTATTATGATCCCATGTGGAGTTTTTTTTTTTTGTTGTTGTATATGATTGTTGCTATTAACAGGATTATTTACTACGTCGATCGTCTCGTCACGACATTCAAGAGAAATCGAGGTTTCGATCTTTTTTTTTTAAAATTTAAACGACAACTGGTTAATGTTTAGTTTCGAATATCGCTTTAAACTGTGGGGGGGGGGGGTTGTTGTGATATGGAAATGTAAAGGGGGGGTGGGGGGTCTGAATGATTGAATTATTGATTCCAGGTAGAATAGCTTAGTTAGTGGCACAATACAATCGTAATACGGTTTTGTGTAGGTGTGCTCATGTGTGCGTGTGTGTTTGGGATGCAGTCAATACTTATTACGGACGCGGGTTTCTGTGTGTGCAGCAAGTGTAACTAATGATACACACCGCCTGCCAGTTGTTGTTGTTATCGGTACAGAACAAGATCGCAATAACGGGCCCGGGGCGGGGGTGGGGAGTGTGTGACTAATACACCGCTGTGATGTCACCCACTGACACGATTCACGGTCCGTATTGAGGTATCTGCACCATGAACACATATCCTCGGGGAGCCTGGGTCCGTTGCGGTAATCAGCCCCCCCCACACACACACACCCTCCACAGGTTCAATGGTCGAAATTATGTAGGGCTCAGTGCCAACCCTAAAATATCTCTTTGCCCTGGTCCTAAATGTAAGCCTCCCAGATAGCCAGTGGCCCTGGTCCTAAATGTAAGCCTCCCAGATAGCCAGTGGCCCTGGTCCTAAATGTAAGCCTCCCAGATAGCCAGTGGCCCTGGTCCTAAATGTAAGCCTCCCAGATAGCCAGTGGCAACTTTTCGACATAGTGTACACAGACACACACACTCACTGTTCATTATTTGATTGGATTTTCGTATTTACTTTCTTTGACTGTTTGCTAGTGTTTAAAGTCCAAAAACATGGACCGACATACGCTTTTACACACACACACACACACACACACACACACACACACACACACACACATATATATATATATATATATATATATATATAGTGGGATAGATGGCCGAGGGAGTAGATACTCGACTGTCGACCTGGGTTCGATCCTCGGTGAGTACGATGGGAAATTTTTCCAGGTGAAATTTGACATTACACCTGAATGATGACTTAAGTCTCGCCATAGATATAACAATATCTCTACCGGTGTATCTTTTTGACCCTATATGATCACGGCGTGACTCCTTGGGTTATACTGAGGAAGAAAACCAACAAAAAAAAAAGCATGCCGCTTTAGGCGATCTCAGGGTACGGGATCGCTGGGATAGAAATGGGAATTTATTTGGTTTCTCAGGGGGGGCTCACACTTAATGCCAACTAAAGTGAAACGTCCCGTTTATTTCATGTATCGCTTTTAAGTTAGGTACGGAGAAAAAAAAATCTTGAAAGTAAACATCGCCAGTTAATTAACGGACACCCCCCCTCCCCCCACTTTTCCAATTCCGTTTATCTACCGCTAAATCTGAGATTTCATTTAATGCCGGGTTTTTTTTTAATTCAACGTTTACAGCCTACGTGGTGCAACTCTACACCTCACCCCTCCTCCCCACGATCAAATAATGAAGTCCGTGGAACCAGGGTGTCTGTCCCCGACGTCGTCCCCCCGCGCCCGCCGGCAACAAAAAATACCGGCAAGTGACGTGGCAACATGGCTGGCAGCGGTTTTAATTTCTGTTTTACTCGGTAAATGAAAAGAAGCAACAAGTCATTCCGTGGGCTCACTCGGGGAGAAATTGACTTCCTTCACGTGCAGGCCTGGAGGCTCTGTCTGGGGGAAAAATTGTTTGCATTCGACCACTTTACCCCCCCCCCCTTTTTTTTTTCATCATCAAATGGCTGGTCAAAAAAAAAATTGTCCGAATTGATGGGAGCTGACCGGGTGATGTCCGTGCTTCATTTTAAACCGACTTATATTTTTTTCGAGTCTGTAATGGTGTCAGTTTTTTTTTTGTTAACTTTTTTAAAAAAATATCCCAGTGTGGCTATTGTGGGATGGGTTAAAGATTTTGTTTGTTTTTCTGACCTACATCTGGGATGTTATTACATTTCCAGTATACGGTATAGTTGGACATTGGCCACCAAACAATCAAAAGTCTCAACGTATGTGAACATTTTATCTCACCGGGCACTGTCGAAACGATGCATTTTATTTGCGGCGTAATGGTCTGTGAAAATTGTCGTTTAACAAAATGATCTGTCAATCTGTATGTTTACAAAAAAATGGTCGGTCATCTGTATGTTTACAAAAAAAAATGGTCTGTCAATCTGTATGCTGAGAAAATATGGTCTGTCATTCTGTACGTTTACAAAAAAGGGTCGGTCATTCTGTATGTTTACAAAAAAATGGTCGGTCATTCTGTATGTTTACAAAAAAAAATGGTCTGTCAATCTGTATGTTGAGAAAATATGGTCTGTCATTCTGTATGTTTGCAAAAAAAAATGGTCTGTCAATCTGTATGTTTAGAAAATATGGTCTGTCATTCTGTATGTTTACAAAAAAAAATGGTCTGTCAATCTGTATGTTTAGAAAATATGGTCTGTCATTCTGTATGTTTACAAAAAAATGGTCGGTCATTCTGTATGTTGTCTCTAAAAATGTGTACGTATAATATGAAACAAAAGAGAAGAAAAAATTGAACGAAGTATTTTTAAAAAAAATCTTTTTCTATTTACATCCTGGTAAGAACAGGGAAGACCACGCACGAGGCCGATAAGAGCCGTTTTCGGATATTGTACACAGTAAACAATACTTAGTTGGACGAATGGCCGAGTGGTGTAGATACTTCGACTGTCAACCTGAGAGTCCTGGGTTCGATCCTCGTTGAGAACCATGGGAATTTTTCCATGTGTTTCAAAGTCGTCCCACAAGTCCACCCAGCTCTAAATGGGTACCTGACTTTAAGTTGGGGAAGTAAAGGCGGCTGGGCGTTGTGCTAACCACACAATCCCTTCATATGCCGAGGTTATAGAAACAGATGAATTCTACACTTCATCTGCCCCGATGGCCCTTTAGGGCTAAGGGAACCTTTTTTAAAACAATACTTGAAATAGCCGCACCATAAGTCAAATTATCAACATTTAGTAAACATATGCGTCTGAACGAATTAGTTACAATTGGTTGTTACAGTGGATAGTGTAAACAATGATGTCTTTAAATTTCAAGAGAATTTAGCTTTCCTCTAACCAAAGCGAATTTCGCGTATCTAGGTAGCTCGCGAAATTCGCCCCTCTTTTGCGGCAATGTATTTACATGGAGATGCTCAAACCGCGTAGAATTTCCGCGGCGGTGCAGAGAAATTTCGCGGCATCGCTTCTTTCAGAGTTTTTTCGCGTTTCGCGAGTGTAAACAATCCAAAATGGCTGCCTAGAAACATCGACTCAAATGAAAATCAAGGTTAAAATTGATATAAATGTCTTAAAATTAACAAATAAGATTTACATTTATATATAGCAACTTGAATTATATCAGATTATACCAAAAAGTAAGTGTTTTTTTTCACTTTTTACTTGTAAAATATAATAACTGTCGAAAATATATCATAAGAAGAAAATGTCTGCCGACGTCTTCAAATAAACAAAAAGAAAATTAAAAAAATCATTATATCCGGTCGGCTGACGCCTACGTTCGCTTCGCTTAGGTGTATCGAGGGTTTTTCGCGCTTTGAAAAATCTCACGTGAGAAATAGCGCAGCGGTTCGCTTCGCTTTGGTTAGAGGAAAGCTTATGTTTATCTAATCTGTGACGTAAACCTTTGATATTTGAACGATGTTTTTTTTTTCGGTGGGGGGGAGGAGTGATTTATGGAACAAAAACAAAAGCTACCGATGAAACATTAGGCTAATAACTCAAGGCTCACAAAGTGAACACACATCTATATAGGGTAGGCATTAATATTTAATTGTGTCGGACCATTTCGCTGCACCATATGTATATATATAGGATTATGACTGAATATTTAATTGTGTCGGACCATTTCGCTGCACACCATGTATATATATAGGCTTATGACTGAATATTTAATTGTGTCGGACCATTTCGCTGCACACCATGTATATATATAGGCTTATGACTGAATATTTAATTGTGTCGGACCATTTCGCTGCACCATGTGTATATATATAGGATTATGACTGAATATTTAATTGTGTCGGACCATTTCGCTGCACCATGTGTATATATATAGGACTATGACTGAATATTTAATTGTGTCGGACCATTTCGCTGCACCGTGTGTATATATATAGGATTATGACTGAATATTTAATTGTGTCGGACCATTTCGCTGCACCGTGTGTATATATATAGGATTATGACTGAATATTTAATTGTGTCGGACCATTTCGCTGCACCGTGTGTATATATATAGGATTATGACTGAATATTTAATTGTGTCGGACCATTTCGCTGCACCGTGTGTATATATATAGGATTATGACTGAATATTTAATTGTGTCGGTCCATTTCGCTGCACCATGTGTATATATATAGGACTATGACTGAATATTTAATTGTGTCGGACCATTTCGCTGCACCATGTGTATATATATAGGATTATGACTGAATATTTAATTGTGTCGGACCATTTCGCTGCACACCGTGTATATATATAGGATTATGACTGAATATTTAATTGTGTCGGACCATTTCGCTGCACCATGTGTATATATATAGGATTATGACTGAATATTTAATTGTGTCGGACCATTTCGCCGCACCATGTGTATATATATAGGATTATGACTGAATATTTAATTGTGTCGGACCATTTCGCTGCACACCGTGTATATATATAGGATTATGACTGAATATTTAATTGTGTCGGACCATTTCGCTGCATACCGTGTATATATATAGGATTATGACTGAATATTTAATTGTGTCGGACCATTTCGCTGCACCATGTGTATATATATAGGATTATGACTGAATATTTAATTGTGTCGGACCATTTCGCTGCACCGTGTGTATATATATATAGGATTATGACTGAATATTTAACTGTGTCGGACCATTTCGCTGCACCGTGTGTATATATATAGGATTATGACTGAATATTTAATTGTGTCGGACCATTTCGCTGCACCGTGTGTATATATATAGGATTATGACTGAATATTTAATTGTGTCGGTCCATTTCGCTGCATCATGTGTATATATATAGGACTATGACTGAATATTTAATTGTGTCGGACCATTTCGCTGCACCATGTGTATATATATAGGATTATGACTGAATATTTAATTGTGTCGGACCATTTCGCTGCACACCGTGTATATATATAGGATTATGACTGAATATTTAATTGTGTCGGACCATTTCGCTGCACCATGTGTATATATATAGGATTATGACTGAATATTTAATTGTGTCGGACCATTTCGCCGCACCATGTGTATATATATAGGATTATGACTGAATATTTAATTGTGTCGGACCATTTCGCTGCACACCGTGTATATATATAGGATTATGACTGAATATTTAATTGTGTCGGACCATTTCGCTGCACACCGTGTATATATATAGGATTATGACTGAATATTTAATTGTGTCGGACCATTTCGCTGCACCATGTGTATATATATAGGACTATGACTGAATATTTAATTGTGTCGGACCATTTCGCTGCACCATGTGTATATATATAGGATTATGACTGAATATTTAATTGTGTCGGACCATTTCGCTGCACCGTGTGTATATATATAGGATTATGACTGAATATTTAATTGTATCGGACCATTTCGCTGCACCATGTGTACATATAGGACCATCACCTGGTATTTTATTGTCGATCTAAAATTTTACTTAAAGTTGACCTTTAACCCTCCAGTATCTCTCATGGCCAGTTTGTCCAATTTTCCCCTGATACAAATAATTTTTATGATATCAACGACAACTGTGAGTTGCTGCAACTATCGAATGAAATTATTTCGATAGCCAGAAAAAAAAAAGAAAAAAGCGATTTCACATATTTCTACTTGTTGCTCAACTCCAGTCCACAGCTGCATGCATGCACGTGTGTAGTGTCAGGAACTTGTGTGTCCTGTCTGTGCCAGATCTCCACCTCCCTCCCCCCCAACCCCTTTCTGTTTAATGATACTTATCGTGCTCACTGCAGCCATGTGGATCGATGAGGAGGGGGTGAGGTCATCGCCTTGATTGAACCACGAACTCAATGCAACAGTAATCGACTTAATTTCCCAACCTCCTCCCACTCTATCCCCCACCCCTTGCCATTCCACCCCTCACCCCCCCCCCTTCCTTTCACCATCGGTTCCAGCAATTTTTCAGTGCCAATCATTCTGAAATTAGATCGATTATTAATGGCGTCTTGAATTTTCGTGGAAGGAAAGAAATTGGGCTTGTTACAGCCCAATGGCTGAGTCGTAGGCGTTGTACCGTGTAGAAGAAAGGGCTTGTTACAGCCCAATGGCTGAGTCGTGGGCGTTGTACCGTGTAGAAGAAAGGGCTTGTTACAGCCCCAGTGGCTGAGTCGTGGGCGTTGTACCGTGTAGAAGAAAGGGCTTGTTACAGCCCCAATTGCTGACTCGTAGGCGTTGTACCCTGTAGAAGAAGGGGCTTGTTACAGCCCAATGGCTGAGTCGTAGGCGTTGTACCCTGTAGAAGAAGGGGCTTGTTAAGCCCCAATGGCTGAATCGTGGGCATTGTACCCTGTAGAAGAAAGGGCACTTTGTGAAATGAGGCTAGTAATATTTGAACATCAGCTTTGTTTTTTGTTGTGTGTTTGCTTAATAAAGTTCACCAATATAACAACGTTTAAATGTCAATGCGGGTCAGAGGAATGTTTTAATGAAATGCATTTTTATTTTTACAATTGGCTTTTTTTTAAAATACTTTTTAAAGACAAGCCGATTCTATTCTATTGAAAGTCTAACTCACAATCTTGTATTATTCTATTCTTTGAAAGTCTAACTCACAATCTTGTATTATTCTATTCTTTGAAAGTCTAACTCATAATCTTGTGTTATTCTATTCTATTGAAAGTCTAACTTACAATCTTGTATTATTCTATTATTTGAAAGTCTAACTTACAATCTTGTATTATTCTATTCTATTGAAAGTCTAACTCACAATCTTGTATTATTCTATTCTATTGAAAGTCTAACTCATAATCTTGTATTTATTTATTTTAAACTTTGCTTTGAAGCATATTTAGAAATGTAGACGTGAAACTTGTTTAGAATGAATAAGGCGATGAAACATGTATAGAACGTAGCAATGAAACTTGCTGAACATAAAGCGGTGTAACATTTTTAGAACGTAGCAATGATAAACTTGTATCACTGAAACTCGTGTGAAGATCTTATTGTGAGATATATCTATCTGTGCCTAGTTGACCCCACAGAAAGTTGTCTATTATACCAGAAAGCGAATCGCTATGTTTACAAAAATCCTCTATCACTGACTAAAAAAAAATTGCCGCCATTTATGTAAATTTTCCCTTATGAAGAGTGTAGCACCGAAATATTAATACGCACTCTAGAATTACGCACAAATATGGCGGCTTTCATAAAAAAAAATCAAATTAAATTGACGATGTGCGTTCTGAATTATTTATATCCCGTGGCTTACCATTGAATTCTGCAGTAAACAAACGTCTGGACTGTCTTGTTTTTAATTTTACTTTGGGAACAACTATTTATGCTGTCACTTCTGTCGTTCACAAATTCCACATTTCACCACTCTGGTCTTGTTAAAGCCATCATCCAGTATCTTATGACTTTGTGTCTGTGACGTCCTTATAATGACCACCCCCCACCCCACCACGGCCCCCATCTCACCGTGTACCGTATCTCTGTAGTGGCCGGAGATGTCTTCCACCTCACCTTGAGTGACCACTCGTATTGTTTGAGCCGCTTATCTCGCCACAGCCCCTCCAGCCGTCCCGTCCGTATAGCATCGTCCGTCGGTCCTGAATATCTGCGACGTCTGCCGGTTCTTCCTCCCGCTGTCCGTCACGGCGGTTTTTTTTTGTTTTTGTCCGGTTTGCTTCATGATGGATGGACTTATGATTTCTGTTTCATCTGTCACATCTGTCAGTGTGTGTCTGGCCTGATGAAAGTCCAGACATTGTAAAGTCGTTATCTGTTACGTTGTTGTTGTTTTTTTATCATGGGTTATCCTATCGATCGTTGAACTCTTGGGTCTGCGAACAGATGTAAACAAATATTAATATGGTGACGCCCCGTGGGTGCATATCAGCGTGTTGGTCCCCCTAGGGGTGGCGTCGTGCGATATTTCGTCCTGTGAAGTCAGATCAGCTGGACGCTGTTCTCTCCCCCCCCCTTTCCCCTTTTTTTTCAATCTCGTGCCCTCCCCCCCCCAAACCCCACCCCTTCCCAGATGACACACTAGAAAAGTCATTTTGTAGAACAGATGACTACCCGGCGATGCCCCATCATATGTTCAGGCTACGCCTCTGTCTGCCATGGTGATTATCTTGCTGCAAGAATTAAACGATGTCATTTGTATGTATGTGCATTCTTTCTCTAATGTGTGGGGGGAGGGGGGGGGAGTATTCTTACATCAACAAAGTAATCGATTAAAAATTTCAACAACAAAACAAAACAAAAAAAGTATCGGGAAGAAGAGAAAGTCAACGGGAAATACCCTTACTGAGATGAAGACCCAGAGTTTACACACAAACAAAATAGAGGAGGGGGGGGGGGATCTAGGTTCAGAAACACAGGTCAAATCAACAGAAGTCTTAGTTCAATAGAAAAAAACAAATCAGAATCAACATTGAAATGTTAAAGAAGTTCGGCTAAGGCACACTGTGAATTGTTTCGTTTAAATTGATACAATCAGCGTTACAGTATTTATTGATGTACAAACTTTGACTTGAGGTGTAAGTAATACTCTGAAGACTTTGTTGATAAAAAATACTTCTAGTAAAAAAAACAGTTAAAAAAAGCAAGTAAATAAATCGCTAGACACGTGTATGTGCTTCACTTCACATGATGTACCAAAGTACCGTGTCTGTATATATAAATATATAGAGAGGCGTCGCTAGCTATTGTGGCACCCTGTGCGAGTTACATTTTTCGGCACCCTTCTCCCGATCTCCCTCTTCCGCCATGTGCGGCCGCACAACCCGCTGTATCTTTCCTACGCTACTGTATATACATATGGTACTGGCTTAGTTAGTTAGTTAGAAGGACATTTTCTGTTGTATAGGTTTGTTAGCAAGACATATCATGTGTAATAGCCAACAGTTTTGTCAGCACGTTCTTCTCGACGATGCATCCCGTGACTTCAGTTCGTCATTGTTGTGTGTGTGTGTGTGTGTTGGCCTTGTATTTATTTTACGTACATCTATTGACCAATGGGTCCACTACAACATCACCCAATGGTGCCCTCGTTGCTCCAATCGATGCCGATGGTATTTGCCCTCCACGGCGTCATTCGCTCTAGACATCTGATGCCGCATGTCCAGCCTGAGTTTGTAATGACACGGGCATAGACGCCTTGAAAAGGTGGACGGGATAGACGAAAGGAGAGAGAGAGAGGCCTTGTATACTTTGGGACCTTTTTACCCAACATGTCGTCTTCACTTTACCTGTGGTGTAGACTATTATTACAGTACATGTACTCATATTTGTTTGATGGTTGTGTGTTTGTTTTCGAAAGTTCTGGTTGTTTCCTTTTGGACGGTGTACGTTCGTGACTGGAGATCTTCATCTGTGGCGGTCCGCGGTTTTCATTTATCCGTGAGCTGCCGGTGGTCCGCTGGAAGATTTGTCCGTCACTCGCATCTTTTTGTTTGACAGCTGTTGATGTCAGTTTATGATGAATCCCATTCTTTCGGAATGCTGAGCACGTTGTTGCCACCCCATTCCATTCCTTCTCCTTCCCCCCCATCTCACCCAACCACCTTTCTGTGCTGCTGTTGTGACCCGGGGCTTCGTTTGTTCTTTAGAGATGGTAGTGACACTGGCCTGTTTTCTCCGTACAGTAAAGATTGGTAATATGTTACTGCAGGCTCGTAGCGTGCGGGGGACCAGGGGGCCAGCCCCCCCCCCGCGTTTTGTCTGGCCCCCTCTGCTTATTTGTTCTTCTTAGTAAAATGTATTGCCTGGCCCCTGCTGTAGAATGCCTGGCCCCTGCTGTAGAATGCCTGGCCCCTGCTGTAGAATGCCTGGCCCCTGCTGTAGAATTTTCACGCTACGGGGCTGTGTAACCGAACAGACAAAATAACAACTTGTCTCGTTACACCTGACCTTACCTGGTTATTTCTTCTTTAGAGCATTTTCGAAAAAAAAATGCTCTATTGTCCCCGTTTTGTCTGTCTGTCTGTCTGTCATCACCCTAGATCTCAACAACCATAAGTCCTAGACCCATGATGTATATATCATTTTGTAGGTCTTGGCCAGCCAAGAAATGACTTTTTTCCATTTCGCGATCTGACCTCTCAGGGCCGTAAAAGGGGCCTTATAAAGTACCGTTTTTTACTATATAAGCTATATTAATAATGGACCGCCCTATATCTCAGCAACCATAAGTCCTAGACCCATGATGTATATATCATTGTGTAGGTCTTGGCCTTCCAAGTGTACATCAAAAGTCCATTTCGCGATTTGACCTCTCAGGGCCAAAATAAAAGAATTTTTTATGTACCGTTTTGCTTATATTTTAAATATAAATAATAAAAGCTAATCAAAGGGACGTAATCATTATTTATTTTTGTAACAGTTATTCAACATGACTTACTTGTCCTTTTAATATCTTTTTTCAGATATATGCATTACACAATTGAATTTATAAACATTTCCAAAATTTACAAATATTTACAACATGAAAATGCGCTAACACGTCCTGTGTCCAGAATGGAACAGGCTTAATTGCTTGTTTTAAACCGCACGCGCTCAGTACGTTTGGCATATTCAGTGCTAGAGTTGTGTGCATGTGTTGTGTGAGTGGGTGTAAAGCCAGCACATGTCGCCAGTTTCATTATACGCTACATACGATTCGTTGATTCGCTAATCTTGGACCCCTGCTCCATCAACTCAGGCCCCCTTCTGATCAACCCCACCAAATGCGTGTGATTTTATTGAAGACTAGCTGTACCTGACGCACCCCCACCCCCACTCAGTGATCGCTCAAGATAATGGTCAATAAGACCGCATAATGTTAAATGACGAAAAACTGCTTTGAGTGTTTACATTGCAACAGGGTGATAACTACAGAGTGATGTTAAAGACTAATCTTTGAAGAAGAAAACCCAGGAATGGGTTTTTGTCGAATTTCGCCCACCAGACAACACGTTCCCAACGTATCAGTCTCACGTTATATCCCCCCACCATGTTACGCCCAGTGACGTAACTAGCTTTAGTGGCGCCCAGGGCAGAGTCTATAAAATGTCGCCCTGTTGAAGTGACTAAAATATTAAAATAGGGGTGAAAATACCGCACCTTGCTCATGGCGAATCAACTGCCGCCTGGAGCGGACCCCCCCCTTTCTCCACCCCCTCCCTATTAACGCCACTGCCTCCGCCCATCTCTATCCACCGTGTTTCTTGATGCTACATCTACGTGGGTGGCAAGGAAAATTTTTTTGTTGTCAACTGCATCGATTTCTCCCTCTCTGTGTTTTCTTGCTAATAGATATTTGCATTGAATGTGATGGAGGCAAATATTTGAACTCGGTGCCGCTGGCTGAGGCGGTGCACACACTCACACACATCATCATCAGTCTGTGCGGCCGGGGTCCGACCGACACATTGAGGTTGTTTTATATCTCCCTTTATCAGTTTCAGCATTGGGTGGTCTTCATACGGCGAAAGGGAAGGGTGGGGGGGGGGGCGGCGGGGGCGGATGGTGATGCGGTGGTAAAAGCGCTCGACTGTCGGTCTGAGGAGTCCCGGGCTCGATTTCCTGTGAGAACCAATTTGCATTTTTCAGGTCATGGTGAAAGTTTTCCTACAGGCTGCGACCCAAGGGCCATTGCGCTAACGGCTATGGGTTGAGGGTAGGGCACTACAGAAACAAGAATCAGACCCACGGTGGTTTATAGGATCTAAGAGATAAACACCTCACGCTTACAGGGGACTTAACAGATCATTCGCGAGGGGTAAAACATAAATAAAACACGTGTCTCTTTATATTGGGTGGGGGGGCGTGATGTGCATACAGTTGTGTATTGAGGGGGGCGTGATGTGCATACAGTTGTGTATTGAGGGGGGGCGTGATGTACATACAGTTGTGTATTGAGGGGGGGCGTGATGTACATACAGTTGTGTATTGAGGGGGCGTGATGTGCATACAGTTGTGTATTGAGGGGGGGGCGTGATGTGCATACAGTTGTGTATTGAGGGGGGCGTGATGTGCATACAGTTGTGTATTGAGGGGGGTAGCTTGATGTGCATACAGTTGTGTATTGAGGGGGGGCGTGATGTGCATACAGTTGTGTATTGAGGGGGCGTGATGTGCATACAGTTGTGTATTGAGGGGGGGGGGCGTGATGTGCATACAGTTGTGTATTGAGGGGGCGTGATGTGCATACAGTTGTGTATTGAGGGGGGGCGTGATGTACATACAGTTGTGTATTGAGGGGGGGCGTGATGTACATACAGTTGTGTATTGAGGGGGGCGTGATGTGCATACAGTTGTGTATTGAGGGGGGGCGTGATGTGCATACAGTTGTGTATTGAGGGGGCGTGATGTGCATACAGTTGTGTATTGAGGGGGGTAGCTTGATGTGCATACAGTTGTGTATTGAGGGGGGGGGCGTGATGTGCATACAGTTGTGTATTGAGGGGGCGTGATGTGCATACAGTTGTGTATTGAGGGGGGGCGTGATGTGCATACAGTTGTGTATTGAGGGGGCGTGATGTGCATACAGTTGTGTATTGAGGGGGCGTGATGTACATACAGTTGTGTATTGAGGGGGGCGTGATGTACATACAGTTGTGTATTGAGGGGGCGTGATGTGCATACAGTTGTGTATTGAGGGGGGGGGCGTGATGTGCATACAGTTGTGTATTGAGGGGGCGTGATGTGCATACAGTTGTGTATTGAGGGGGTAGCTTGATGTGCATACAGTTGTGTATTGAGGGGGGGCGTGATGTGCATACAGTTGTGTATTGAGGGGGCGTGATGTGCATACAGTTGTGTATTGAGGGGGGGCGTGATGTGCATACAGTTGTGTATTGAGGGGGCGTGATGTGCATACAGTTGTGTATTGAGGGGGGCGTGATGTACATACAGTTGTGTATTGAGGGGGGGCGTGATGTACATACAGTTGTGTATTGAGGGGGGCGTGATGTGCATACAGTTGTGTATTGAGGGGGCGTGATGTGCATACAGTTGTGTATTGAGGGGGCGTGATGTGCATACAGTTGTGTATTGAGGGGGGGTAGCTTGATGTGCATATAGTTGTGTATTGAGGGGGGGGCGTGATGTGCATACAGTTGTGTATTGAGGGGGGGCGTGATGTACATACAGTTGTGTATTGAGGGGGGGCGTGATGTACATACAGTTGTGTATTGAGGGGGCGTGATGTGCATACAGTTGTGTATTGAGGGGGCGTGATGTGCATACAGTTGTGTATTGAGGGGGTAGCTTGATGTGCATACAGTTGTGTATTGAGGGGGCGTGATGTGCATACAGTTGTGTATTGAGGGGGGCGTGATGTGCATACAGTTGTGTATTGAGGGGGGCGTGATGTGCATACAGTTGTGTATTGAGGGGGCGTGATGTGCATACAGTTGTGTATTGAGGGGGGGCGTGATGTGCATACAGTTGTGTATTGAGGGGGCGTGATGTGCATACAGTTGTGTATTGAGGGGGTAGCTTGATGTGCATACAGTTGTGTATTGAGGGGGCGTGATGTGCATACAGTTGTGTATTGAGGGGGGGGCGTGATGTGCATACAGTTGTGTATTGAGGGGGCGTGATGTGCATACAGTTGTGTATTGAGGGGGGTAGCTTGATGTGCATACAGTTGTGTATTGAGGGGGGGGGCGTGATGTGCATACAGTTGTGTATTGAGGGGGGGCGTGATGTGCATACAGTTGTGTATTGAGGGGGGCGTGATGTGCATACAGTTGTGTATTGAGGGGGGCGTGATGTGCATACAGTTGTGTATTGAGGGGGGGCGTGATGTACATACAGTTGTGTATTGAGGGGGGCGTGATGTGCATACAGTTGTGTATTGAGGGGGGGCGTGATGTGCATACAGTTGTGTATTGAAGGGGGGCGTGATGTGCATACAGTTGTGTATTGAGGGGGGCGTGATGTGCATACAGTTGTGTATTGAGGGGGGGCGTGATGTGCATACAGTTGTGTATTGAGGGGGGTAGCTTGATGTGCATACAGTTGAGTATTGAGGGGGGGCGTGATGTGCATACAGTTGTGTATTGAGGGGGGGCGTGATGTGCATACAGTTGTGTATTGGGGGGGTGAAATTTATTATGGTTTTGTCTTGTCTGATTTATCTGTGTTGTGGACGTGTTTGTTTCTTATGCCGTGTCTACTCCGGTGGCTGTCAAAGTATGGGCTGCGACACATTGGTGGAGCACGGGTCGAGTTTCAGGTGGGTCGCGAAAAAAAACATTGTAAGTTTATATTTAAAACGTCATGCACAAATTGCAAGAGTCTGTTCCTCTAAAGCGTCGCAAATGTAAAAGTTTGTAAAACTGAAAAAAGTAGAAATGGTGGGAAAATCTATGCCTACAATTTATGACGCTTTCATTTTACCTTTCTTTTATTCTGCTTTGTCTTTTTTTTTAAAAACTAAAGTCCAATGACCATTTCATTGCTATTACATCTCAGTGGTTCTAATACAGTGGTAGGCTTACCCCCAGAATCCGAACGCCCCAATAATTTGAATAACTTGTAAATGAAATCCCCCCC
This sequence comes from Bulinus truncatus, assembly GCA_021962125.1. Taxonomy (NCBI): domain Eukaryota; kingdom Metazoa; phylum Mollusca; class Gastropoda; family Planorbidae; genus Bulinus; species Bulinus truncatus. Next base: position 1,297,690 of record JAGDYQ010000165.1, read on the forward strand.
CCCCTCCACAATATCCGAATTTGATTGGGAATTCCCATTCTAATGGTTTATAGTTTTTGTACAGCTTTTTCGAGTAATTTTGTGATCCACTGTTCATGTCAATTTTGTGATTAAACTTTCACAGTGAAAGCGTCTCTATGTGATTTTGTCACATTTTTTTAAATGCCAGTTTTAAGCTATTGTTCTTTTTTTTAAATTCAATAAAACTTAATGTATTATTCATTTCAATATCCTACATTGGCCTTACAATCTAGAGTAACTGCATTTACTTACATTGTTTTGTGTGGAAGAAAAATCAAGTTTTTATGGGGAACCATGAACGGATTGCTCCCATTTATTCTATATGACATTAACTTTTGATTCTGAAGTAACACTGTACAATTTAATTTTTTTTAAAGATAAGCACGATTTTTTTCCTTGATACATGTCCGCGTTTGTTGTTTTTGAATTCCCAGTGCTCACTCCCGATAAATCGTGTAAACATCTATTATTAAATTACTTCCCCCCTGTCGGCCACCGTACCTCATCGGCCATAATAAAACACGGACGGTAATTTTATGAGTAATAGAACACCAGCACGTTGTCATGTTTTATATACACACTGATTTATTACTTCGCTGAGCTGTTGATGAAGTTAATCGTATTGTTGGATTTATTACTTCGCTGAGCTGTTGATGAAGTTAATCGTATTGTTGGATTTATTACTTCGCTGAGCTGTTGATGAAGTTAATCGTATTGTTGGATGTATTACTTCGCTGAGCTGTTGATGAAGTTAATCGTATTGTTGGATTTATTACTTCGCTGAGCTGTTGATGAAGTTAATCGTATTGGTGGATTTATTACTTCGCTGAGCTGTTGATGAAGTTAATCGTATTGTTCTACCGGTAATGTTTTTTTTCTCTCTTCTTGAGAAACGTTGAATGAGTTACATTGATGCTGTGTTGTAGAAGCCCCCCCCCCCCCCCCCCCATGCCTGAGAGAGACTCCGTGAGACTCTGTGAAGTATACAGCAGGGGTCACCAAATGCGCCCCACTGGCTGCTCGTCGATAGGTTAAAACTACTCCCCATGGGGCATGTTTTGGTTTTAAACTATTTAATCACCCCCCCACCCCCTTGGGTTTTTTTTCACTAAATTCTCATCAAATGACTGGGGGGAGGGGGGTCGCCGTTTAAAGTTTGTTTTTTTTACGATGTTAAAAAAAAATCCGGAGTGTGGATTTCATCGACCTAATGGAGGGCCACTACTGCTATGAAGCCTACAAATTGTGGCTCTTGGCAATAACCTGTGGCATATGACACTCGCCTAGGGCCACGCACAATTGCCTCTGATATGTGCTATTTAAACTATTTCGGCATGGTTATTATATTGATTGACACTGCGTTTCTCCCAATTAGTCATAATTATGAGACGAGGCACACATATGGGGCAGACAAGGCACACGTATGAGACACACAAGACACACATATGAGACACACATATGAGACACACAAGACACCCATATGAGACCGTTACAGAACTAAACCGTGTCTTATTGTCTTATTGTTGCTCAGCGCCTGACTGTTGTTGTGTTGTTATATCCCAGTGAATTGATCCCGGGTGTACTCAGGGTTTAAGCCCTGTCGGGGGGGGGGTATGTCGCTTTACTCTCATTTACTCTTTTATTTACGTCATGTTTACGACTGACAGCTGTTGTTTCTCCTGTAAGGAATCAAAAAAATTGAAAACTCCACAATTTAGTTTGAAGCGAATATTAGTTTATAAAAAAAAAAAAGTCAGACGTTTCTTTTGTATCTGGGCCCTGCACATTTATTTTATTATTGACATGTTTGTTTGGAGTCGTAAATATGACCACCTCTTAGTAGATATCGTGGAATGTTTTGAATCTATCAGTATTCTTGTTAAAGTTTCGGTAAATATATATGGACACAAGTTTCATTTGATAAGTTGTCAGTATTCTTATTTAGTTGTGAAGTGTGTTATGGTCAGCTTTTGTTGTTGTTCTCTTTCGTTTTCATTTCACTTGTTACCCGTTAACATTTGATAGTTTTGATTATAAAAGACAACAATATAACATAACGGAAATGACCTTTTAACCTTATGGCTGTTAACTGTGGCTGACGTTTCTGTGGATTTCTTAAGACATCTTTTTTGTGCGAATGGATTTTTGTTTTGTTTGTATTCGCCTGAACTGTTAAAGCGAGTATCGTAAGCTGATGTTTGGATTATGTGCTGTAAGCTGCTGATGCGCTACATCGCCGTACAGACATGTAGATGCTTCTCGGATCTGACCCAGTGATGACCTATGAGTAGCCCTGACCTGGTCACTCCGACCGGCGGAGCCAGCAGGCTGGACACGTTTGGCGGGGCCTGTGGTCCGCACGTCATCACCCTGAGTGGCCCGGTGGTCACCGAGCCGGCCGCCACCACCACGGAGGAGCTACGGAGGTTTCTCGTGTCGCTGCACAGCACGCTGACCAGGGAGGTGGGGCACTTTCTGGACGGCGGTCACCAACAGAATCAGGAGTCCGGCATTCTGAAGAAGGTAGGAGCGGTGCGTGTGTGTGTGTTACATTGGTAGGGAGTAGCGCTGTATTATGATAACTTTAGTAGTGTGTGCGTTTGTGTGTGTGTGCGTGTGTTGTACGAATTTGTAAAAATAAATAAATTGGAGTGCACACCCGCGGATGCAAAGTAAATAAACCGTGACATTATGAACACTGCATACATTACTGTAGGTTATATTCATCTTCAGCGTGAGATGTCGGGGGGGGGGGGGCTAGTTTTCCTCCATCCTTCCCCAGGAATTGGAGGTTGGGGGGAGGGAGAGAGAGAGCACGGAAGATGAAAAAAAAATGTGGCTGTTAAAAAAATGGTTTAATTTTTGTTTTCTGTTCTCCCAAAATGAATAAGAACAGGTTCCTGTGGTACTATGATTTGATTGTTGTTTAAATATGGAAACGATTGATGGAGTGGGGGGGGTCTACAGTTAATTTCTCAAAGGGCCCCACTCGCGAAGTTGATTTCTTGACCAGCCCGCCCCTGATTTTTTTTTTAGATAGCAGGTTCGTTATAAGTTTTATACAAAAATTATCAATAGACAGTGGCGTAACGTGTGTAGCGGCGCCTGGGGGCATAGTCTGCAAAGGCGCCCCCATTCGTGTGCCATAAAATGGCTAAAGTGGTGAAAAGTGTCGATGGGCCCTAGAGTTACGCCACTTGCCAAGAGGCCTACTCGGTAATTGGTAAGAAAGTTATAAAAAAAAACATAGGAGCGCTACAAGAGAGAATGATCTCTTGCTTGGACTGGAAGAACTTAATTGACTTGAATCTTAACATGAGATGTTGTAACTTCCCTTGATTGCCCATTCCCAGCGATTGTTGACTCGTGTTTGTCGAGTTTTATCTCCACCGGTGGCAGTTCGGTGCTGAGCGTGAGATATCCGTTTACTTTGTTTTTTTTACTGATATCACATTCCGCCGATAACTCTCTGGTAGGTGAAGTTTCAGTATCGATTGAGTTCAAGTGGTACGGTATCAGACATCAACATACCTGTTAACTCCACACTTAAACACACACACAGACATAAATAGATGCACACGTGGATTTATACAGGCGCCCGTTGGACTAGTGGGTGATTTCCCTTGCGTCGTTTAGTTTGTATTGCCTCGTTGGGCATCTGATTGATGACGGATGCCCTAAAACTGCGACCGTGTGAGTGTGTATGTGTGTGTGTATGTCCGCGAGAGAGCTTGCCATGCATCAACATCGTCCAGACCAGCAAGTGAATGTGGGTTGTGTCAGCTGATTGGTGGTCACCACTTCACTGTCCTGTTGTTGTTTTGTTTTTTTCAACTTATTTACAACGATGGTTGTAGTCGGCTGAAGTTTGTTGTTCATTTTTGTTTTCCTTAACTTTTTTTTTTTACGTGACCTGTATTGTAGTCAATTTGTGACCTGTATTGTAGTCAATTTGTGACCTGTATTGTAGTCAATTTGTCACCTGTATTGTAGTCAATTTGTGACCTGTACTGTAGTCAATTTGTGACCTGTATTGTACTCAATTTGTCACCTGTATTGTAGTCAATTTGTCACCTGTATTGTAGTCAATTTGTGACCTGTATTGTAGTCAATTTGTGACCTGTACTGTAGTCAATTTGTCACCTGTATTGTAGTCAATTTGTGACCTGTACTGTAGTCAATTTGTCACCTGTACTGTAGTCAATTTGTCACCTGTACTGTAGTCAATTTGTCACCTGTATTGTAGTCAATTTGTCACCTGTATTGTAGTCAATTCGTATTATTCTTTGAACTATCTCACGGCCACCGTATGTGGAGGCAACCCGTACACTTGTCTGGGGACCTGAGGGTGGGGGGTGAGGTGGAGGTAGATTTCAAAAATATTTTTTTTTAGGTTTCTTTTTAAAAGAAAGCGGTTTTTTTTTTGGGAGGTGTAGAGAGGCAGGGGAACACAGTTCTCAAATTTTATCAGGGGGGGGGGCTAAATATTCTGGTTGTTGGGGATGGGGGGTTTGATTGTCCGAACTTCACCTTCCACAACCAACACTTGTAGTTAACTAACTATTCACAATCAAAGGACTATGCAGCTAGTTATAAAAAAATACACGTACTATCGGTTGCCAACAAGACTGTAGGAAACGGCACAACGCACGAATCGAAGACCTAACATATCCACCATTTCGATTACGTTAACTAGCGCTAGTAATGCAAATCTTGCACAGTAATTAAACTTCTGCCGTAAACGAGAGTATACTAGGTGCGCGCGCATCAGCGTACTTAGACACAATTATTGATGGAATGACGTAATAATTATTTGTTACTATCCTCATTTCAAAGTGCGGATTATTTTTGTTTTTTTAACTATATTGTGTGTGTGTGTGTGTATTATTGCTTGATTGTATTATTATTCATTTCCATTCAACTATTTACACTCTTCATTACTTTTTGTTTTGATCTGTTTTATTACTGACATTTCACCTGTTGTGCAGGCTGTGCGACAGGTGTGCAGGCTGTTCGACTGTAGTATCCCATCTCTGCATTAATAGATCAAAGTATGCACACACATACATTAATACAAAGTTACTCCGCAGTGAATATTGTGATCTAGTGTTGGCCGATATTTTAAATCTACCTTCCCATCCGCATTGTGATAACCAAACTCAATTAGTCAAGTAGGCTACTGTACGTTTATTGTGTTCAATGAAATGTGTATAACAGAAAGTATAGTCTGTTTAAATATAGTTCACGTAATTTTAGTTCAATGATGAAATAATGCAACACACTTGATAAGCTGATTGGCAAAGACACCTGGGGCCAAGGTCTGACCGGCTGCGTCTGTTGAGATGGTGTTTTAATGTGTATGTAGATCTGAACTCCATGTTCTGGTACACCTGTTTCCTTTCTCGTGGAAAAAAAAACAACAACTGAAATTGTTATACGTGTATGCTCAATCTTAACAGAACAGACTTTCATTATTCACACTCTCTGTGTGGCAGTCACACTCTCTGTGTGGCAGTCACACTCTCTGTGTGGCAGTCACACTCTCTGTGTGGCAGTCACACTACCTGTCACACTCATAGCCCCAGTGAACCAGTATCTAGTAACACAAAAAGTAAATAAGATTTAAAATTTAAAAAAAAATGATTATCTAAAATGTATCACCATTTAAAAGAGTGAAACGAAATGTAAGCCATCTCTAATTTTAATGTATCCTTTGTTGAGCCTCACAGAGCCTGGATTAGTCCATAGACTAGAGACCATAGTCTAATCTTTTGTTTTTTACATAGATGTACAGTTCACAGGTTCTAGATTCACGTCATTGAAACAGTTCACAGGTTATAGATTCACCTCATTGAAACAGTTCACAGGTTCTAGATTCACGTCATTGAAACAGTTCACAGGTTATAGATTCACCTCATTGAAACAGTTCACAGGTTATAGATTCACGTCATTGAAACAGTTCACAGTTTATAGATTCACGTCATTGAAACAGTTCACAGGTTATAGATTCACCTCATTGAAACAGCTCACAGGTTCTAGATTCACGTCATTGAAACAGTTCACAGTTTATAGATTCACGTCATTGAAACAGTTCACAGGTTCTAGATTCACGTCATTGAAACAGTTCACAGGTTCTAGATTCACGTCATTGAAACAGTTCACAGGTTCTAGATTCACGTCATTGAAACAGTTCACAGGTTCTAGATTCACGTCATTGAAACAGTTCACAGGTTCTAGATTCACGTCATTGAAACAGTTCACAGGGTCTAGATTCACGTCATTGAAACAGTTCACAGGTTATAGATTCACGTCATTGAAACAGTTCACAGGGTCTAGATTCACGTCATTGAAACAGTTCACAGGTTCTAGATTCACGTCAGGAAAAGAGAAGAAAACAAACCCGTTCTGTGGGCTGTGTCAGCCAGACATTGACAAATTGTCTTCATTACAACTAAACATGTTGAAATCGCCTTTATGTTCCCTGATCACCGCTGGGGGAAAAAAAAAGGGGGGGGGGAGGAGGAGTACAAGCAGCGTTCTGCATCATTGCACGCGCCCGTCTGAAAGCGTTTGTGTTTACATTTGAAACGACGCGTTATATATTGCACCTCAAGGGAATTTACCCCACCGCACCACACACGCACACACCCTCACAGCACTCGTCTTCCCCTGTCCCCCGGACACAGGGCTGTCTGTTGTTATTTTGTGTGACGCTGCCTCGTCGCCTGTTTAATTGTACCTGTTTATATATGAAACTGTTCGCTGAATGTTGGGTGAGCACTGAAAAAAAACATTTGCTCAATGCTGGGTGAGCTATGACAATAATGTGCTCAATTCTGGGTGAGCTATGACATATCATGTGCTCAATTCTGGGTGAGCTATGACAAATCATGTGCTCAATTATGGGTGAGCTATGTCAAATCATGTGCTCAATTCTAGGTGAGCTATGTCAAATCATGTGCTCAATTATGGGTGAGCTATGACAAATCATGTGCTCAATTCTGGGTGAGCTATGTCAAATCATGTGCTCAATTCTGGGTGAGCTATGACAAATCATGTGCTCAATTCTGGGTGAGCTATGTCAAATCATGTGCTCAATTATGGGTGAGCTATGACAAATCATGTGCTCAGTTCTGGATGAGCTATGACAAATCATGTGCTCAATTATGGGTGAGCTATGACAAATCATGTACTCAATTCTGGGTGAGCTATCTCAAATCATGTGCTCAATTCTGGGTGAGCTATGACAAATCATGTGCTCAGTTCTGGGTGAGCTATGACATCATGTGCTCAATGCTGGGTGAGCTATGACAAATCATGTGCTCAATTCTGGGTGAGCACTGAGAAACATGTGCTCATTTTTGGGTGAGCACTTAGTAACGTGTGCTCATTGTTGGGTGAGCACTTAGTAACGTGTGCTCATTGTTGGGTGAGCACTGAGAAACATGTGCTCATTGTTTGGTGAGCACTGAGAAACATGTGCTCATTGTTTGCTGAGCACTGAGAAACATGTGCTCATTGTTGGATGAGCACTGAGAAACATGTGCTCAGTGTTTGGTGAGCACTGAGAAACATGTGCTCATTGTTGGTTGAGCACTGAGAAACATGTGCTCATTGTTTGGTGAGCACTGAGAAACATGTGCTCATTGTTTGGTGAGCACTGAGAAACATGTGCTCAGTGTTTGGTGAGCACTGAGAAACATGTGCTCAGTGTTGGGTGAGCACTGAGAAACTTTGTTCTCAATGTGGGCTGATCACCGAGAAACGTGTGAATAATGCAAGGTGAGCACTCAAGCTTGGCCAGGAAAAGAACTCGCTGATCTATTGATTTCACTCACTCCCACACAATTTGTCCCGGAACAATAACGCCCGGCATAAATGGGGAGCCGGGTAAATATGTTTCTGTGGCCACAGTCTTGTCACCTCGATCTTGGCGGCTGCCGGCCAAGTGACTTGATTCCGTCCGTTGTCCTGTTGATACGTTTTTGTCGGGGAAAACGTAACACTACGTTTGAACTGGATGCTGGCAACTTATGTTCTTTTGAGCATGAAACGCTTAGTGACTTCATGATAGATAGACCGGTAGCCATAGGAGCTACGTTCATTTCATGATAGACCGGTAGCCATAGGAGCCACGTTCATTTCATGATAGACCGGTAGCCATAGGAGCTACGTTCATTTCATGATAGACCGGCAGCCATAGGAGCCACGTTCATTTCATGATAGACCGGTAGCCATAGGAGCCACGTTCATTTCATGATAGACAGCAGCCATAGGAGCTGCGTTCGTTTCATGATAGACCGGCAGCCATAGGAGCTACGTTCATTTCATTATTCCAAGAGTGTCAAGAGTGTTACAGTTTACCTGGCGTTTGGAAGCCAGCACAATGGCGTTGCCATTTTATTTTGGTTTTAAATTATGCATGTTATTTGAACATAAGGAAATCTAATTAATTTACCGTTTTATCTTTGTCTTGGGGCCAAGGTGTCTTTGTTAGGGCTGGAATCTATATCGGCGGCCATGATTGCATGCGGTTCTTTCTCTCTCTCTCTCTCTCTCTCTCTCTCTCTCATACCAATAAAGCCTCTACGTTGAAATGAAACACGATTAGCTCCCTTGGACCAGCCATCAACTGCAACAGTTATACCCCTCTCTCTTGCAATGCTAAGTGACCTTTGACATGAACCAATCAGTGCGGGCCTTAAAAGGTGGGGGGGGGGGGAGTGAAGGCTTATAAATCGTTGCGTTTGATGAGAATGTCCCCCCAATCCTCGGCAGTTTCAAGTGCTGGAAGTTTATGTCCTGAATTACCATTGATCTACTGGAGACACGCCTATTAAAATATTGATCGGGGGGGGGGGAAGGATCTGGCCATGATTAAAGTTGTTTTATCTAGCCCGTCATGTCAGTGGCGTAGCTAGCATAGGTGGCACCCTGGGCGAATTTTGAAAAAAAAAAAAACCGGGGCGATGCCGGCTCTGGATGACCAAGTAAATACTGCCCGGGGCGCCACTGTGTGTGTGTATGTGTGTGTGTGTGTGTTGAGCATGTGTTCTGCTCCTCCTAATGTTTTCCTAAGATCGTTCCCCCTTTCCTTCCCAGCGATAGTTACCATCCAAGAACCGCTTCTGGGCTCAAGTTATATTTGCCTTGTCCAAGTCTATTACGCAGCATACGTTTGTTACTTACGAGTCCATGCGTATTGATCTATATTAAACTTTATGTTCCCTTGGCCTTAAAAAAAAGCCCAATAGACCGATGAAGTGTGGGATTCATCTGTCTGTTTGTTTTCGCCCCAGCAGTATTAAGGGATTGTGTGGCTAGCACAAAGCCCAGGCGATTTTTTCTTTTCCTACTAGGAAACCTGGGGAATCATTTAAAGGATTTAGGGGGACTTGACCAACTTTCAGCTTGACCTGGATGCATTTCTGAGGTTCGAATCCAGAAACACCCCCCCCCCCAGGTCAACAGTCGTGCGCACTACACCAGACGACCATCCTCTCAACTCCCTCCCTCTCCCCCTCCCTCTCCCTCAATGTATGTAGCCATGTGTGTACATCAAGTCTATTCCTTCCCCTAATCCCCTCCCCCCCCACCACCACCCCTACCACCCCAATCAATCACACAGTCGCGTTGAGTTCACGCCGGACTTCACTTTATACTACTTTGATCTAATCACACGAGGGGGGCTGGATCGATACCTTTGTTGTTGTTGCATTTTTTGTTGTTGTTTTGTTTAAAGTGGTCAAAGTTTTGCTGCGTCCAGTTGAACCGGTCAGCCCCTTCCCGATGTCCGACCCTAACGCGTGCTGTCTGTTCAAACTTCCGTGACTTTATCCTGCGTTGCTTCGGTTGTTTGTTTTCTCAAATCTTGACATCGCGCTTGATACTTCTTTTTAAAATGATAAGTATTTTAAAATGTTGGTTTTTTTCAAAAAGTTCTCTTAGAATCTGATGTGTTCAGGTTCTACCTCTGTGTTGGTCATCACTGCATCATGCCGTCATTTAGTTTGTTTAGTGATGTATTTTCAGACGGTCTTTGGGCACTCCTCATACTAGGTCTATGGGCACCCTCATACTAGGTCTTTGAGCACCCTCATACTAGGTCTGTGGGCACCCCTCATACTAGGTCTGTGGGGACCCTCATACTAGGTCTTTGGGCACCCCTCATACTAGGTCTGTGGGCACCCTCATACTAGGTCTTTGGGCACCCTCATACTAGGTATTTGAGCACCCTCATACTAGGTCTATGGGCACCACTCATACTAGGTCTTTGAGCACCCTCATACTAGGTCTATGGGCACCACTAATACTAGGTCTTTGAGCACCCTCATACTAGGTCTTTGAGCACCCTCATACTAGGTCTTTGAGCACCGTCATACTAGGTCTTTGGGCACCCTCATACTAGGTATTTGAGCGCCCTCATACTAGGTCTATGGGCACCACTTATACTAGGTCTTTGAGCACCCTCATACTAGGTCTTTGGGCACCCTCATACTAGGTCTTTGAGCACCTTCATACTAGGTCTTTGGGCACCCTCTTACTAGGTCTTTGAGCACACTCATACTAGGTCTTTGAGCACCCTCATACTGGGTCTTTGAGCACCCTCATACTAGGTCTTTGGGCACCCTCATACTAGGTTTTTGAGCACCCTCATACTAGGTCTTTGAGCACCCTCATACTAGGTCTTTGAGCACACTCATACTAGGTCTTTAGGCACCCTCACACTAGGTCTTTGAGCACCCTCATGTTATTTTCCCGTTTAAATCTCATTCCTTTGCTTGGAAAAAAAAAACATCACTACACATGACAGCCCCCCTCCCTAACCCTAGGACAACCCATCTGGTTTAGTCATCTGCTATGAAAGGACTTGGCGATCAGTGCATCATAAGTGGAGTCCTAGTTGGTGGAGATTAAGAGGTGCCTATAAATAACCAAGCAGCAGCCCTTTCTTAGTAAAATGGTTTGTCTGGGGGGGGGGGGAGAGCTCAAAACGCTGTTTAACTAGCCCTGCTTTACAGCTAGGTATTGTTGTTGTTGTTGTTGTTTATAATATATTTCATCCTGTGAGTCCTCTGAATTTCTTTTAAAGTTTCGTTTAACACTCCCTTTGTCTCTGCTCAATCGATTTAAAAAACAATTACGAGTTTGTCGGAAATCGTTTCATATTTTGAGATAAAGTTTCTTTGATGTTTTCCAGCATCATTTTCCAGT
>JAGDYQ010000165.1:1309424-1323031 GCA_021962125.1 Bulinus truncatus
GGAGCTGACACGAATTAATAGTATAAACGGGAGTACATTGAAACCTCAAAGATCCGAACGAGCCAAAAGTCGAAAAACTAACAAATTTAAGGAAAAAAGAACAACAACTTCATAGTCAGATTTTGTATTTCTCGAGAGTCATTGCCCCTGACGCTCATATTCTCATAGGCTATTATAAGATGCGTGCTATGTAATATTTCTCCTAATATAAAATCGTGTTGTGTGATTCTCACAGCTTTTTTTTTTTACAAGTCCCTGAAAGGGTAACATTGATTAATTATCTCATGGATCCTAAAAAAAAAACCCACTGATCTCCTACCATAGCCGATAGTGCAATGGCAATGGATGCAAAACGGGAGACATGTAGGTGACTGTGACTCGCCTGAATTCGAACCCGTAACCCACATCGAGCAGATATTTTTATTCATAAACATGAGTGTAAAACACGTTGTGTAAATGAATAAAAAAAAAAGCCAATGCAGACTGTTTTACGTACGCAGGTAGCGGATTTCAGAGCTGCGATTTTTTACGTACGCAGGTAGCGGATTTCAGAGCTGCGATTTTTTACGTACGCAGGTAGCGGATTTCAGAGCTGCGATTTTTTTTACGTTCGCTGGTAGCGGATTTCAGAGCTGCGATTTTTTACGTACGCAGGTAGCGGATTTCAGAGCTGCGATTTTTTTTACGTTCGCTGGTGTGTGATGTCCCTGTAAGGATGAGATGACATCTCTTAGATCCTATAAACCATTAATGAGTCAGTTTTTTATGGTGCTCTTCTTTCATCCACCATAGCCGATGGAGGCACCACGGGAGATACAGCGGGGACATGACCTGAAAATTCCGTTGCTCCTCACCGGAGATCAAACATGGGATCCTTCGGTAGAGACAGTCGAGCGCTTTCCAACACGACCATCCGTCCTCTGGTGGCGGATTCCAATTTAAAATAGCAGGCAAAAATCCTGTGAGAACCATGTAATCAATTTCTGAACATACCCCTTACTTCTTACATCCAGTATGTCAAGTCAAGATATATATATATATATGTTAGACAAGTTTGGAGGTCAGTGATGAAAGAACCAAAGAGAAAGACGGCCGGTTGATATAACTTAATAGCTGGAGAAGGGGAACAATGCGTGTGGGACACAGTGAAACTTGTTCAAATCACATAACGGGCCAACGATAAGTAGGGGGGGGGAACACAAAATCTCCAAGGAGGATTAGTTACTGCTGATGTTAGCGCAGGGAACAGGCGCTGGGTAAAGATTTGTTCCCCCCCCCCCCTCTCTCTCTCTTCCCCAACTATAGCTCTGGGAGAACAAATGTACACATGACGTAGACAGAGGCCATGCTACATAAACATTGGCGTCACACCGTTTGGTGTTAAGTTATTCTCTTCTAGTCAACACAAAAGTAAACAAAAGAACCGTGAAGGGGCTATTGCTCAAATGTATTGGCTTTTAGTTTGATTAGCAATAGGATTATCTCATTCAAACGACTTTAGCCTAATTAGACTGGCCAACTGACTTTAGCCTAATTAGACTGGCCAACTGACTTTAGCCTAATTAGACTGGCTAACTGACTTTAGCCTAATTAGACTGGCCAACTGATGCTAAAAAAAAGCTTGACTATTTTGCACTTTTATTTACGTATTGTACTTCTGTATTTACATGTTTTTGTACTTCTGTTTTTACATGTTTTTGTACCTCTGTATTTACAGGTTTTTGTACTTCTGTATTTACAGGTTTTGTACTTCTGTATTTACAGGTTTTGTACTTCTGTATTTACATGTTTTGTACTTCTGTATTTACAGGTTTTGTACTTCTGTATTTACAGGTTTTGTACATCTGTATTTACAGGTTTTGTACTACCGTATTTACATGTTTTGTACTTGATAATATCAAGTCTTTTTTATCTATTTTAAGCATTACTAAAATGTAATTAGTTTCATAATCCTACAAGATGTTCTATCATGGACTCGAATAGATTAAAAGTAGTGTATTGTCACGTAGAATCCCTAAACATTTGCTACATTTAAGCTCTCTCTCTCGCTAAACGAGAACAGGTCCGCAAATGAGTTACAATATTTACAGACAACCACATCCAATATATTCACTGACCTACAGAAATAGAAACTAATTGAAAACTGACTTATTGAAGGCTAAAATGTTAAGAGGTCAAATATTTAAAGCAAGTACCAGTCCCGTGCTATTAATAGAATCGCCATTTAACAGTTAATGTTTATCACTGTTCAGATCAGTGTATTAACAATGTAAACAAAAAAAAAAAAACAATCAAACAACAAAGCTTTGTCATAAAATCTCATTAACGAATGGTCAATCATAAATGGGTTAGTAAACAATAGCCACTGCCTTCTGTACTATAATGTCTCGAAGGCAACGCCATAGCCGTGGGTGCGGAGGAATCACTGGGTTGGGGTGGGGGGCACGGGTAGCCAGGGTCGTTGGTAAGATAGGAAAAATGTCAGATTTTGTAATTAATTATAATGATTCTGTCTGTCTACCTATCTCTCTCTATCTATCTTTCCATCTATGTATCTGTCTGTCTGTCTGTCTGTCTATCTATCTATCTATCTATCTATCTATCTATCTATCTATCTATCTATCTATCTGTCTGTCTGTCTGTCTGTCTGTCTGTCTGTCTGTCTGTCTGTCTATCTATCTATCTATCTGTCTGTCTGTCTGTCTGTCTATCTATCTATCTATCTATCTATCTTTCTGTGTGTTTATCTGTCTTTCTATTCACCGTAAAATACAAGCCACTGAGACATACTATTTAAGTGCCTACTGTCAGTTATAACGCCAGTCTACAAGTCTCCCTACCAAAGTTATGAATAAGACAAGCTGTGATAAATCACTAGAATCGTCCAGCCATAGATGGCCATGAGATACATAATAAATACTGTCACAGAAAACAAACCGCGCCCCCTTCCCCACATCCACACGGTCATCTCTATTGACCAAAACGAGTCACAAAAGTTGCACGTTCTATTTTTAGTCTTTTTCCTTTTATTTCCCCGAGTCCGGAACAAACCGAGTCACCAATCAATAACGTTTAGTTGTTATTTCTAAGTTGCCCCCTTTTTTTTTTAGTAGACGCCAAAGCTGGGTATAAAAAACAACAACAACACCAACAACACCACGGCATCATTTTTGGCAAGACTCCACCAAATATGCTGCGGGCGCCACCAACATCGATCCATTTATCCAAAACTATTTCTTTAAAAAAAACTCTGACTTCTCCTCCCCCCTCCTCTCATATTAAAAGCAAAGATTCATACGAAATAAGATTTAAAAAAAAAAAAACCCATCTCGACTCCTCTTCCTCGCCCCCGTCACAACTCAGCCCCCCCCTCCCCAATCCCATCAACCAACATCTCATAGCCAGAAGCCATTTTTTTTTTTTCAATTCAAGAAAAATGTTGCTGCCAATATTTTGAGCTACATGTGGGGGGGGGGGGGGGGGGGGAATAAAAACATACAATAAAACCGGAGGGGGGGGGTGTGCATGGAAGTGAAGGGGGTGTGGACAGAAGTGAGACATTAAAAATAATACATAAAAAAAATTTCAAAATAATGAAAACATAATAGCTTATCCTCGGGATCAATGCAAAGCACGGCGTCATCATATCTGACTCCTGGGGGTGGGGTGGTGGGGAGAGGTCAAGCCTTTTATACATGTCATGATCGCGTCAAAGTTTAAGACAGGGACATTCCATTCGATATACGCCGAAGGGGGGAGGGGTGGGGTCAGCAAGCTAGGGCTTGGTCGGGCAGGGAAGCCGGGCCCGCGGTGGGGAGGAATGCCACTGGCACTTTAGGATACCCCCGCCGGGAGGGGGGGATTATTATCTGACGAGGGTGGGAGGGGCTGTGGCTGCGGGCAAGCATACAACATGAATAAACAATGACAGCTAGATGATTTTTTCGGGTAACGTAGACATATGTATACGCATTGAATTCTTTCAGAAGCAAATAACACGGCAACGTTGTCCTAAACAAAGTACGGACCTGTACGGCTACAAAGTGACTTGTAGATGGACGGTTACGTGGGTGTAAATGGACGGTTACATGGATGTAGACATTTATACCAAAGTTTTGTTGTATTTTGTGGGTTTTTTTTTTTGTTCTTTGATTAATTTTTGTTCACAGTTGGATTAAAAAAAAGTAGAATCAACATTTGATTCAAACATTTTAATGTAAATATTCGCGGCGCATTATTCAGAAACCGATATCTCCGAATCTGACCTCTGACCTCAGGTCAATTTATGGGTGAGAAGGATAAAGCGGGTTACGTGCTTAGAGGAGATATTTATTTACAGGCATTGTACCAAGCAGTGAAAAAACAAAAAAAAATTGAAACAGAGTCAAGAATCAAAATAAATACATGGACACGTTTGTTTTAGTTAAATTCAGGGATTAACAGTTTTAAGAATCAAAACTCAATAGCACAATGCACCAATCGCCACAATCCGGTGGCCAATCTACTCACATTGTAATGTTGGATTCTGAATGTACTGCTCCAGGGTACAGTCAAATTTCAACTATGACTTTAAGAAAAAAAAATTACCCTTCCGCGTTTGTCATCTATACTCTGTCACCTTGTGCTCTGACAATGAAGGAATGTTTATTTTTACGACTGATTAATGTAGGTCGATGTGATAAAATATTTATCACTTTGTAGGTTGATGTGATAAAATATTTATGGCTTTGTGGACACTGGTGTTCAGGATCACACAATGTTGTGCCAGAGTTAGAATACTGGATGGTGCGTTATCATCTCGATGAGGCGATGAGCACAATTTAAGTGGCTCAAATCCATGGGTCATAAGAGGTGGGGAGCAGGATTTAAGTGGCTCAAATCCATGGGTCATAAGAGGTCTTATGAACGAATTAAGTGGCTCTAATCCCTGGGCATACAGGTGGTGGGCACGATTTAAGTAGCTCAAATCCTTGCGTCATAAGAGGTGTTGAGCACGATTTAAGTGGCTCAAATCTATGCATCCGTTTTCTAAGGCCACAGTCGTTCTCCCGTGATGGCTTACAGGCAGCCACTGACCGGAAGTTAAAAAAGTGTGGTACTTACAACACACGTACAAGAGATGGCTAAAAGTCGACATACGGCCAAGCGATCAACATCTTTACAGGCCCTCAAAGGAACAACAAGCACCAATAGTTCAAAGGGCATTCTTTACAGAATTAAGCAAAGAGATTATTTATAAACATTAACGTATTTTGAAACTAAGTACTGATCGTATTAAAGATTTCACTTTGATATGAGCTAAAGGGTGGTTTCTTGGTTAGTGCTAATACATTATCGCTGTTTTTTTTTTAAAGCTTTTCTTTAAACAAAAAAAGGATTACTAATGATAAAAAAAGACAGATGCAATTAATTGTTTCGGTAGCCGAAAGATGCATACTATTTTTAAAAACAGAAGACAAAGGGATCTAAACCTTCGGTTTTGTTAAGCTAACAGTTATTTCCCACTAACAAACTAGAAATTCGTTCTATCGACCTGGAATTGAGCAATCAAATTTGCGATAACATAAGGACAAAAAATTTATTGCTATGTTGCTTTTAAATGAAACAATACATAAATTTTTCTTTCAATTTCCTTGCAGCTTTCTTTTTTTTTTTAATTGCGATGTGTTAATGTTCTGATCACGTGATTACGTGTCGAGGTTTTAATCCAATGAAAACAACGGAGGCGTAATGTAACTGGACAGATTTTTTTTTTTTAAATTTTATAATGATCACTGAACATGCTGTCATTTAAACTGCAATGTGAGCGCCTAGACCAGAAGTTTAATATATATATATAAGCGATTTGGGTTCTGCGTTAAATCGAAAGTAAAGGTTTAATACAACAGTATTCCAGTTTAAAATACATTCATGA
This sequence comes from Bulinus truncatus, assembly GCA_021962125.1. Classification (NCBI taxonomy): domain Eukaryota; kingdom Metazoa; phylum Mollusca; class Gastropoda; family Planorbidae; genus Bulinus; species Bulinus truncatus. The sequence continues at coordinate 1,315,339 of JAGDYQ010000165.1, forward strand.
AAAAAATCGGATCTGCCCGAAAACAATAACCTAGCCTACCGATCAAGCCTAAGGGGATATAACTCTATGCAAAGGTTTTGCAGGGTACAGCTAGTCAAAGTATATTTTGCATGGCTAGTGCTTCATAAATACACTAAAACCAATTCTCAGCACCGAAACCAGTTTTTTTTTTTAAATTCTATTTTTTCCTTTTCCATTAATCTAAACATGGTTGGTTTTAAAAGCAAAGCAGGAATCCATAGAGACGACTTGGACGTGGCTTTCACTCTTTTCTAAGATACCCCCCCCCCCCGGACAAAGGTTAAAGAATACAAGTACTGTGCAGGAAGTAAAGACAGTAAATGAAAACAAAAAATAACAACAAGCAGTCACCGATGGTCACACCAGAGGGTGAAGTGGAGAGAACACTATTCTCTCGCCATCATTGGAAGCCATTGGGGGCGGGGGGGTGGTGGTGGTGGTGGTTGTGTATACTACTGAGATTTATGTTTTAACAGTGGTGGCGGCAAGGGCACACCCAAAGGCAACACGCATTAAGGGGGGGGGGCTCCGAAATAGGGAATACGTGGTAGCCAACCTACATAGTAAGGGCACTGTTTCCCAATGCGTGGCGGGGGTAAGCGTACCCCCGAGGGGTAAGAGTGGCGGGGGTACGCGCTGCACCGGGATGAGAACATTCGGGTACACATGAACGGCTAAAGCGGTAACAATCACCGTAATATATATATATATATATATATATATATATATATATATATGCACGTTATTTTACGGGTACTGAGAATTACGATACTTAAAAAAAAGGGGTTCACAGATGTCGCAAGTTTGAGAAACACTGTAGCAGGCCATGACCTCGGAGGATGTCCGTGTGAGCCGAAACCAGGGTTTAAAAAATAAATAAATAAAAAAAAACAGCAAAATAATTTAATCATTTAGTGAACTAATGGTAATTAAATAATGACTAATAAAAATAACAACTGACCCTTTGGGAGACGCACGCAGCTGAAGATAAAGCCATATTTGCCCCCCCCCCGGTTGGTATACAACCTACAATTACGGCCCCGCATGCGGCACTCGCCCAAAAGCCCCATCGTAAAAGTCACGTGACAGCTTCGATGACACCCGCTTTCGCATAATAAATTCTACTATACCTTTAGAGTACCATATTCCCAGGCATTGCCCGTTACCTCCTAGGCCCACATCGCCCGCGATCGCCCGATTTTTATAAGCATATATACATAGCAAAAAAACTGGGTTTTTCTAGCACCAAATCTTGGTTTTTAATTGCAAATAGGTTATCAATAAAAAGTAGGATTCTTCTTCTTCCGTTTTCTGTTTACATCTTCAAAACACATTCAAATGTTTGAAAGTTACCGATTTTTGAAATCAAGGCTTTTAATTTTTGGAGGGATTAGTTTAGCAAGCTATTTCTTTTGAGGATATTACAATTAATGATGATAATGATTGATTTTCTGCCGATTTTCTTAAGTACTGGTGAAGAGTCAAGTGATATGGATAGTTGTAATGAAGATACTGATTAATGATTAAATGGAGCTTTCCTACCGAAAGGACTAGTCAGCTACGACCCTCTTTTTCACAACTTTTAACGTTTAATTATTTTTTTCTTAGTGTTTCATTTAAATAAACCATATGAATTATATATCATTTTCAAGCTTATTCATTTTTCTATTTAATAGTATTTTTTTCATTAAATTTCATGTTAATGTAAGCAAGCTAATGTCACTTTATTCAAAGTCACTCTATGTTTCAATAAAAGTGATCTCCCTTTGCATGGTACTTAAAGTTTTTTAGGCAGCAGTATGGTACTCTAAAGGATAATAACAACCTCGTATGGCTAACTTTCCAAAAGCGACGAGCATCTAAGTGACATATTACATACCAACACTCTTAAAACAAGGCAGGCATTAAGCGATGGTTTAAGACAAATAAAGCGTAGCGCGATGTATCGTCAAAAGGGGTGGTGGTGGCAGCGGTGGTGGTGTCGTATGTTCTGAACCCAGCATGTTTCCTCTCAACCGCCTGAAAACGTATTGAACCGAAATTTTTCAAACGGACGTAACGATTCCTTAATACAAAAGGTCACAGAATGAAACTGTTTTTGTTTTTTTTCTAATTGGATAACATGAAATAATCGATATCATTCTGTCCACACTGAACAATTACTTCCCTTGCCGGGGAACGTGATGCCCTTTCCCCCCCCCCCCCAACCAGGTTTTGCGATTACTCACAGAAATGTCAACGATTTTGTAGACAGTCTTGATATAAGTGACCCGAGACATCTATAACATGTTATTCTTTTCATGAAGCAGGCCTAACAATAGTATTAATACAAATAAAAAAATAAAAACAAACTCGAAAACACCTGGGTTGAATGACTGCCGTTCAGATATCAAATATAACAACATTAAAATATGTGATATTTAATTATATGTTTGCCATTGCATCGACAATTTTTAATGAAAAAGCAGCTTCCGCGCGATTCTTATGAAATAAGTCATAGCTGTTGATTTGTTTGTGTGTGTGTGTAAATAATCTCTAATATTATAAAAAAAGCATACACCAATAAAATGTCACCTCAAACTTTCAACTGACTAAGCCATCGTGTGTAATGCACATCCACAATGTAATATGTTCACCAATCACAGGTTTACACCAATTAGTAAACAGGTCTCTCTCTCTCTCTCTCAACTAAAACAACAACAACACAGTAAACCTGTTTCTGGAATCCCACAGTTTGAGGATCACCGCCCTTCAGTCCTTTTACTATCGACGCAGTTTTTTTTTTTGTTTTCCCCATGCATCAGATTATTTATCAAAAGTCACGCGCCAGACAGGCGATTAATAATCCTGATTCTATCCAACAACATCAGATGATGCTGCACACCACTGTTACCACCGTGCGCATACATCCGCCAACCCTGTCAAGCAGGCGAGTACTGAAATGCCTAAGTCAGTAAATAATTCAATATTTAGAACAACAACAACAACAACACTAAAACAGCCTTGTGTCTGTTTAACAAATTTTCAACCATTAAAATTCAAACAGAATACTACAGTAGTAGTAGTAATTCTCAACCCATTTTCCGCGAATAAATAAATCAAATATAAAACAATAAATCAAAATATAAAACAATAAATCAAAATAAAAAACAATAATTCAAAATATAAAACAATAAATCAAAATATAAAACAATAAATCAAAATACAAAACAATAAATCATTGTTTCAAAAGTAGGAAAGGTGGCCACCCGCGCGTGGAAGTATTTTTTTTTAAATAAACAATAACAAGCTGTGAGGCCCGGCGTTGCCTGAGAAATCTAGGTGTCATGTGACACCCCTGTCCTTATCATTTTAACCGTTTTTTTTTCCATACAATTAATAAGGTTGTATGTCCTTAGTGAAATAACTCAAAAATGGAAGAAAAAACGTAAAGAAAATAGAGAAAAAAAATGAAATATAAATTATTTACAAATGTAAACAAACACGGTTTAATGCGCTGGCGCTACAAAATCCTATATTGCATTTCCATTTATCAATGTTCTAAAATCTCGGTAAATAAAAAAAAAAATTAGCACCATTACATTAAGACAGGGCAATTCATTTGGTCCAGAATCATCTAAATGTAACAAATCAGACTATTAGATAAATTGTTAATAAAAACATACCAAACACGGCGCCGATAGAAATCACCAGATGTATTGACTCGTTTTCGGCAAAAAAAACAAAACAAACACAACAACAAAATTACACTGCCAACCCTGGTTCAGGATCTCCTTTAAACTTTGGCCAACCCTGGTTTAGGATCTCCTTTAAACTTTGGCCAACCCTGGTTCAGGATCTCCTTTAAACTTTGGCCAACCCTGGTTCAGGATCTCCTTTAAACTTTGGCCAACCCTGGTTCAGGATCTCCTTTAAACTTTGGCCAACCCTGGTTCAGGATCTCCTTTAAACTTTGGCCAACCCTGGTTCAGGATCTCCTTTAAACTTTGGCCAACCCTGGTTCAGGATCTCCTTTAAACTTTGGCCAACCCTGGTTCAGAGTCTCCTTTAAACTTTTGAGAGAAGTTTGTTCACAGAGCGCCCCACCCCTCCCAGCCCTACTCACCCATGTTTCCTTCTTTCCCTCGGCGTCCACAAAGATGAGGTGAGTCTGTGTCAGGTAAAGTGTGCCCTGAGGTTTGCGACCACTGAACCTGTCAATCAGCTTGACATTGTCTACCTGTGGAATGCAAGAAAACAAAAAAAAAAAAAAAAACAATGAAAACAGACAATTAACGGTTATTAAAGTGGAAGAGAATCTGCAATACAAACAACATACAGGTCGATTTATTTCATAAGGAGTTGAGGGGAGGGTTTGGATTGGAAGCAGTGTTGAGTATGTTTTCTTACAACATTCAAGGATTGAGTATGAATGACCGTATAGTCTGAAACTTTTTCAGGAAGTGATTCATTGAAATGTATATGAATGGTAGCAAACTTATAGAAAAAATGTGTAATCTTTACCGTATTGCGGTTTTCTGCTTCATATGAAGGGTCATTGGGACATATAGTCTACAAACGCCAGGTGGTCAAAACATTGCAACATTTTCTGTATGTTCTTTCGACTTGAGACATTGATACACAAAAACAAACAAACATGATGTTTAAAATTTGTAATACCAAAAAAAAAGGTGATCCAATGTTTTAGATACATTGCAAGTAAATAAGTTAACAGCAACAACAACAACAACTGCTTAATAACGCGACTTCACAGTTCGCATCACCAACCAATACGTAAACTAGAGAAACGACGTTAAGCACGTTCATGTGTGTGGACCACTCACATCTATATATAACCAGTCAGAGCCACTATTCTGGTGATATAGTAAGTGTCCCACGTACCATTGCGTACGTTCTACTGCTTTTGATCTCAGTAGACAATTTAGAGCACGGAATATAAATATCTTACAGCAAAAAAAGTTGCACAGAATGCACAAATAACAGTAATGTCGGCTATCGATTAAACCCAGGCTGCGCACTCAGTACAATTTAGATTCTGTGGTCTAGGACTGTCTCGACAAGAGAATGCAACTATTTAACAAATGACGCAATAAAAAACATAAAAACAACTTTAAAAAAAAAATAACTTGTATAAAAATGCACGGAAAAGTAAAAAGAAAAAAATTCCTTATATCATACAAATATTTATATACATTATCATCACTAAAAAAAAATTAATGTGGGTCCCCCCATCTATGTATATAGATTTTGTAAAAGTTACTCATACTTATCAACTATTTTATTGGCATATTTTTAGTTGACTACATTGTAATCACCCACGCTTTTAAATTTATATTATACTGCACTGGTGCTATACTATTTTTTTTTGTACAAGATTATATCAAGGTGAGTTTTTTCTAGAGCTGCTGTTCAATTAAAAATTTTAATCGAAATTAACGCATAATTAAAACAAGCAATTAAGCCTGTTCCATTCTGGACACAGGACGTGTTAGCGCATTTTCGTGTTATGTATCAGTACGTTTGTTAGCTTTCAGTAAATATTTGTAAATTTTGGAAATGTTTATAAATTCAATTGTGTAATGCATATATCTGTAAAAAAAAAATAATTATAAAGACGTTTCTTTATATTTGAAAAAAAAAATTATTGTCTCTTAAATCTAACTACAAGTGATTTGTGGTTACTGAAATAGGACTCATAATTGAAAACATTCGAAATTATTGTCATTTAATCGTCCGAAAACTCCGTCAATTGTTGCATAGCTCTGATACTTTCAATTAAACTCAGAACCCAAGCTTACTATTTCATTTGATGGGTTTCTTAATAAATCTTGGTGAAACTACGTGCTGCAGTATTTCGCACCAAATGAACGGGTTATTGAACGTACAAGGTGTATATATAATATATAAGCCCCTTAGGAGCCCTGAAGCCCGGCCCTCAGAGGTCCTATCGAGAAATGAACTTTTAATGTACACATGGCAGGCCAAGACCTACAAAATGATATATACATCATGGGTCTAGGACTTATGGTTGCTGAGATATAGGGCGCTCCTTTATTAATATAGCTTATATAGTAAAAAACGGTACTTTATAAGGCCCCTTTTACGGCCCTCAGAGGTCAGATCGCGAAATGGAAAAAAGTCATTTCTTGGCAGGCCAAGACCTACAAAATGATATATACATCATGGGTCTAGGACTTATGGTTGTTGAGATCTAGGGTGATGACGGACGGACAGACAGACAGACAAAACGGGGACAATAGAGCATTATTTTTCGAAAATGCTCTAAAAATTATCGCAAATTAACGCATATTTAATCGAAAAAATACTTTATTTATTAATTGTAACATTTTTTAATTCAATCAACATGTCACTTTAAAATAATAACAACGTGTTATTTTTTCGCACTTACTTGGCCTAAGCAATAGAGTATTAAACATTTGTGTGTGTGTGTGTGTGTGTGTGTGTGTGTGACGTCTTTGACAAGCCAGACCTTGAAATGTTCGACTCATTTTTGGCGCGAGCAAGTAAGCATCCTTGTTCATTTGTTCTCAGTCTCACATGTGGGTCGCGACTTGTTATAAAGTGTGTCATCAACAGGAAAGAAAGAACAGAAGATGAAAAATGAAAGCTGACCGAGAACATCAAAGAGTGTCATTTTACACAATATTGGTAGATGACGTCACTTACCAACCACAAGTTACATTGTTTCAAAGCCATGACACTGGTCAATCAAACTATAACACGTGCAGATGTTCATTCCTTGCATCATTCAGTGTCATAAGTTTGAATTAAGAAATGACAATCCTATTGTTTCAAGGTCATATAGCTGCTATGATTTATGTAAACGTGACACTCGGTTTTTTTTTCTTCCTTTTTTTTTTTAAATCTCGTCTGATCTGGTTATAGAATTGGGTTATTAACTGATTTTTTTATTTCATCTGCAACTCTGAAATAACACCATTTGGGTAAAATTTAACGCATTTAGGTGTTTGTGTTAAAAAAAATGTAATCGCATATTTTTAACGCACTAATTACGCTTTAATTGCAGTAAATCATCAGCCATATATAAAATTTGACTCAGTATCACAATAATTCTGAAAAATACAACCACTGTCTCGGGTACAGATGTGTTAGCAAGATGTTATACTATCAAAATACGATACAAAATTATGCGCAAAAAAATGATGATAAAAATTTTCTAGCATCTCGTTATTTTGATCTAATAATAAACGGGTTCATTATACCTTCAACAATACACTATAGTACCTCCACCAATACACCACAGTATATAATGTAAACTAGTGAATGAAAGTTTTCTCTTTTTACATCGACCGGGAAGGGAGCAGTAGTTTACTTGTCGAAGGGCTAAATAACCAAAACATCTTCATCATATATTACAGTGGGGCTTCAGTCGACAAACCTGGGGGTGAGGGTATGTGCGAATTGCGGCAGGGTGGGTGTGGTAGATCTACTTAATAAGTGGACGGAACTTAAACTTCAAATGGTGAAATTCTGTTATTTATCGTTTTGGTGAACTTTCCGCATTTAGTCAAATTAACGCATTTAAGTGTTGCGTTAAAAATTTTAATCGCAAATTTTTTTTGACGCGTTAATCGCAAATTAACGCAGTTTAATCAGCAGCCCTAGTTTTTTCCCATCATGAGAATTACCA
>JAGDYQ010000165.1:1323531-1387152 GCA_021962125.1 Bulinus truncatus
TGTGGAGTCTAGTCACATGACTTGTGGAGTCTTGTCACATATTTCATGTACAAGTTAATTGCTGGAGATTAAACGGAATTTAATCAAGTAGTTATGTCATGAGCTCTTGGGTAAAGATCAGGAATTTAAAGGAGTTGGGTTTGAGTTACTCGGATGGTTATCGAAACAAACCTTTGCTAGTTGAAAGCCTGATAGTATATTGGATTGTGGTCACCGCACTTAGCCGTACTCACAAACACAGAATTGAAATCGGCCATCACAACATGCTCTGCTAGAGTCTTGACGATCTTGTTATAAAATGAAAGCGTACGGTGCATACTTTAACTGGATATTGCAGTCACAAGAGAACATAAATACAAAACTTCAAATGTATATACAGACAGTATGATGTGTGTTATTTACCTGGCCGACAATCAGGTAGCAATGATCCATACATGCACGTAAACAAACAAGATCCGTCCATAGTACTGCATGACTTGTTACAAGATTCAGGACACGTTTTGTTACAGTCTAGACCCCAAGTACCAGGGACACAATCTAGAGACAGAGTAAATAAATCAATGTTTTTTTCTTGTATTTTTCTTGATGATAAAGTGTTATTTTTTTTAATCCTAGAGTGTTCCAGTGAGTGTGATAAAAAAAGAAAATGTTTAGTTCACCCTCGTTTTAAATGGTTAGTAAGCAGAATGTTAAAAGTTGTTCAAAACTTTATAAGTATAATGACAAACACTGAAATGCCCAACAATTAATTAAAAAAATTAAATAAATAGCTCTTCCTAATGTCACTGCTACATCTCTTCCTACTGTCACTGCTACAGCTCTTCCTAATGTCACTACTATAGCTCTTCATGTCACTGCTATAGCTCTTCCTACTGTCACTGCTATAGCTCTTCATGTCACTGCTACAGCTCTTCCTACTGTCACTGCTACAGTGATTCCTAACAAACTATAATATTCGAGCCAGTTTGTGCTACATAACTCATCACAATTTGCTTAAGGTTATTTAATAATTAATGTTCTGTCTAAGATTTTAAATCATTGTGTCAATAAATATGTTTACAATTTACTAAAAACTTTAAACATCCTACCCAAGGAAGTTTTGACAGATCATTTTTTGTCATGTAGATAATACTGGGCAACAAAAAAAATATTTTTTTGAAAATCGTCCTGGGTTTTCCAGTTGAATTAGACTAATTTTGGTGCTCTGAGTCCGAAAATGACCTTGGTTTTGCTCAATCAGGTCAGGAATTTATCCTACAGAAATTAAAAAAAAAATCGTTTTTTTTTTTGTAAAAAAACACATTTTTGTGGATCATCAGCTGATAAATCCCTGACGATTTTTTTTTCCATTTTACTCAAGAAATAAAAGTCAACGTATTCAAATTCATTCAGTTTTTATTTATCCACCAAATTTGATAAGCAAAATTATCATAATATTAGTATAACAATGAGCGTTACGTGAAACAAAAGTTCAGAGTTCAAGGCATAAATCGGCGTTTCTTCGATTCCCGTGTGTGAGCAGCTGCTGGGTTGTCTCTTTTCAGCGAACAGCAGTAGTCCGCCAGCATGACTGCGTCCCACCTCCCCTGGTACCTTTCCTCCATTTGGCGGATGTCCTGATGGAACCTTTCTCCCTGCTCATAGCTCCAAGGTTTTCAGGAAACTTATCCATGTGTGAGAACAGGAAGTGCATCTTTATACTCATCAAACACCCAAGTTTTTGGAAGTCCTCTATCATGCTGCTGATGAGTCTGGCGTAGTTTGCTGCCTTCATGTTCCCCAGGAAGTTGTTCACCACCTGCACACTCAAGCGTGTTCATGGAGTTTTGAATCTCTGTGTCCTTTATGAGCTGCTGTATCTGTGGGCCGTCGAAAATGCCGGCCTTCAGCTTCTCAACGGTCAGCTGAGGAAATGCTCGGCACCTGTAGTTGAAGCACCTCCCATCCTTGTCCAGAGCGCGTGTAAATTGTTTCATTAACCCAAACTTCATGTGTAGCGGTGGGATCAATATCTTCTCCCGGTCAACAAGTGGTTCATTTATGATTTTTCTCGCCCCAGGTACTAACTAATCTCGCGCCGGCCACTCTTTATTTACATAGTGCTGGGCTCTGTCGCGACTGTACCACATACAATTAAAGCATAGGTACTTCGTGAACTCGGACTGCTGACCAAGTAGAAATTTCATCTTCAAGTCGACGCAGATGATCTATTGGTGCTGCTCACATTTGATTTGTCGAGCACATATTTCACTGCTTCATATTTCTCTTCTAGAGTTTTGGAGTGTGCAAGAGGGATTGAGGCGAACTGGCTCCCGTTGTGGAGAAGTACACACTTCAAAGAGCGCTTGCAGATGTCATTGAAGAGTCGCCAATCTCTTGGATCGTATTGAGGACCACCAAGTTTATCAAGAAGACCAGTGACATCTCGGCAGTACACAAGGTCTTCCTCCTGGCAGAAGTAGCCCATGTAGTCCTCATGCCTTCTACGGGAGAAAGTGATATGCGCGTCCTTGCCAAGTAGATTTTTCTCTTTGAGTCTGGAGGCCAACAGCTCGGAGGAATTATTCGACAAGCTGAGATCCTGAACCAGATCATTAAGCTTACATTGTGAGAACGGCTGCGGACCATCTTGTGATTCATACTCCTCTTCTGCATCTCCTCCCTCGTCTAAAGTGGTGGCCTCATTGTCGCTGTCAGGAAGATCTCTGAACGCTGGTACATGAATTTCTTCGCAGTGATCAGCTGGACGACGGGCAGATGGAATGTCTGGATACTGGAGGGTGTGCCCAATCAAATGCTGATGCATTAAATAATCAAGTGAAAATCCAGATTGATGATTTATAAATAAAATATAATTATCTCTGTTTTTATAATTGTGATTATTTTGCTGCAGCTAATTTAGAGAAATGATTGAACTCAAAACCCCTGATATATGAATACGTATAGCTCTTCATGTATGTCTGTGGCTGTATCTCAAGAAGTTGACTTGACCAAGCTAAATCAATGTGATATTTGGACTCAGAACACCAAAATTTGTCTAAATCAGTTGAAAACCCCTGACGAATTTTTGGCTGTTGCCCAGTGTAATCATTGCACCTCTTCAGTAGGTCATTCAATAGGTAATTACTATTTTTTTAATCTCTTTTAACAATTATGAATTAGATGACAGAGAGCAAATTTCATTTTTTATAATATAAACTATCATTTAAAGCTGGGTGGACATGTGGGACGACTTTGAAACCAGGTTAAAATGGGTACTTGACTTAGGTTGGGAAAGTAAAGGTGGCTGGGCGTTGTGCTAACCACAAAATCACTTCATATGCCGAGGTTATAGAAACAGATGAATTCTACATTTCATCTGCCCCGATGGCCCATTTAGGGCTAGGGAAATTTACTTTTTTTAAAACTATCATTATGAAAAAATCTTAAAGAACACAGATATATAAAGTTAAAATAGATTATATTTTTTTACTTTATTAAATAAAAATATGGTCATGCATGACTGAAGTCATTGTTTAATTAAGTACCACAGTCTAATCCTTCGGTAATTACTTTAAATTTTTTAAAAATAATTATTGCATTAATGAATATGTGCCATAGGGCCCACTTAAGGAATTACCTCCGTATGTCTCAATCTCACACAAAGAAAGTATGGGGTAAGCATAGCCGTAGGGTTTCGTCATGGGACGTACGACAACCCTCCACACAGGCTTATGCTGGTCAGGGAACTTCAGGACGTAGATTGGTTTACTACCATTGGTCTGATCCTGATATTGGAGAAGTGTCATGTTCTCAGAAGCCAATAGTGTCAGGATGAAACGTTCCAAACGTCTATCAAAATTGTCTGCTGTTAAAGAGGAAAATACCAAGAAATGTAAAACAGGGCTGCCAAACTATTTTTAAGAATTATCCAGTAAATTATATGGACATTAACTACAATCTACTAGATAAATAGAAAAAAATCACAATTTTATATCTAAAAGACAAAAAGAAAAATGTTCAACAGTATTTAATATATAGGCCTACACAAATATCTTGATAAAATCAAATCTTGAAAAAGGATCAAGTAAATTCTGAAAAAGATTTTTATTTTTTTTAGAGGTAATAATGAATAGCAAGTAATCCACAAACTATATTTCTTTTACCACCAGTCACAACCTCCATCTACTTTACATAATTATAGAAAGACCTTTTAAACCGAACTAAACAAGTTGCAGAAAATAATTCGAAAAACAAATAGTTATTTTAAGTGTCCCTTCATGGTAAGGGAAATCAAAGAATGACATAAAAAACATGATATATTTTAATAAGTTGTTAAAAATGTTTGAAACTTGTAAACAGAGGCGGCCTTAATGATATGTGGGACAGTGGCAGAGATCATATGTGGCCCATTGGCGAGTGAAGTGAGAACCTCTACTGTTAGGTAACAATAAAAGTCTTCAAGCGCTGGATCCATCATTACATTGGCTATTTCCTCTAGTGTCTAAAAGTATCTATGTGCATATATATATATATATATATCCATATATATTTATATGTGTATTAATAACTTTCTATCATTTCTATTTATATATCTAATTATATCCAAGGCTGGGGAGTAGGTCAAATTCTGGTACGTTATTTACACCGTAACCTCTGTCAGTATTCTACCAGCCGCAGACACAGGAAGTGGAAAAATAACAACTTTATTATTTTCATAGTTTACATATCTGATATTATATATATATATATACTAGCTGTACCCTCAAAACATTTGCAGCACTTTTTAAAATACTAATAACTATGAATTAACTTCAATAATGTTCATATTTTATTTTTAAATGAACCTAAATCAAACAAACTTTACTTTTTGGTGGTCCAGAAAAGGGCCTTTTTATTAAAACTCATGGTCGAAAGCAAACACAAGCTAATTTTTAAATGTTTATTAGCCCTGAAAAGGACTTTGACGATTCAAAATATGGTAGTGGCCCTAAAAAGGACCGTTAAGACACAATAAATGGTAGAGGCCATAATAAGGACCGTTAGGACACAATGAATGGTAGAGGCCCTAATAAGGACCGTTAAGACACAATAAATGGTAGAGGCCCTAATAAGGACCGTTAAGACACAATAAATGGTAGAGGCCCTAATAAGGACCGTTAGGACACAATAAATGGTAGAGGCCCTAATAAGGGCCGTTAAGACACAATAAATGGTAGAGGCCCTAATAAGGACCGTTAGGACACAATAAATGGCAGAGGCCCTAATAAGGACCGTTAAGACACAATAAATGGTAGAGGCCCTAATAAGGACCGTTAAGACACAATAAATGGTAGAGGCCCTAATAAGGACCGTTAAGACACAATAAATGGTAGAGGCCCTAACAAGGGCTGTTAAATAAAATAAAAGGTAGTCAACCTAAAATGGACCTTTTAAATTAACTTGTGGTGGTTAATTACAGTTAAACTAAGTTTTTGTACAATTTCTACTATGTTACATTTAAAAAATTAAGTACATAAGATTTTCTTTATTGCATCAACCACAGGATTTTTAGTAATTTTTTCTCCATAGACTTTGACAGAATCAAAACTCCTAACCCTAGAAAAAGCACCATAAAGTTGACTATGAGTAAAAACTGGCTTGGGTATATAAAAACAAATATTGTCAAAAGTCTGTCCCTGTGACTTATTTATGGTCTTTGAGTAGGACAGCCTTATAGGGAACTTGTATCTGATGGATTTAGTGTTATCCGTGGTATAAATACTCTGTTCCCATGAAATCTACCAGTTATAATTTCAGCATCTAAGAATGATGGGAAAAGCTTTCTTATTATCAGCCTCGTACCATTGCATAGTCCTTGTTTTGGATTAAGATTCCTCAACAACATTATAATTGCCTCTTCTTTAAGTTTTAATATGTGTGGTGGCATGCCTGTTGGTGTAAGACTGGAGAAACTCGAGAGGGTACAGACATGTATTATCCTCCTCATCTGTTGAATCAACACTGCAGTATTCTCTTAATTCCCCTGATAATTTATCTAAAACCTTTTCATTCAGGTCTAAGGAATCATCATTTTTTGCAGGATAGCTTTTGAATAATAGGTTGTGTCATCAAAGTCAATATTTTCCCCAAATAAAAAATTAACACAATCTGTATATTTAGCAAAACATCCTTCTGGTATTGTAATGGATTCCCCCAACATACCATCTCCTAATTTCAGATGCCAGTCGGCAAATTCTTTTTTACTTGGCTTTGTTCTCATGTTCTAATTTTAATTCTTTCCAGTTTGGACCACAGATGGCTTTGGTTAATACAGCTCCCTACTATATAATCCCTTGATGCTCTTGGAATAACTGGTAGGAGCTGTCGGAAATCTCCCATCAAAATAACTTTCCCTCCGAATAATGCATCACTTTCCCTTAAATCTTTCAGTAATCTATCCAAAGCAATAAAACAATGAGTGGGTAACATTGAAGCTTCATCCCATATAATCAGTTTTGAATTTTTTATAAGCTCTGCTTTATGCTTGCATGTTGAGCTTTCATTTATGGGAATGGGGATTTTAAATAGAGAATGTGCTGTTCTGCCTCCAATGAGAAGTGTAGCAGCTATTCCAGTTGAAGCGCAAGGCAAACTATATTTCCTTTACCTCTAATTATATGCATTAATGTATTAAACACAAATGTTTTTCCTGTTCCTGCTGGTCCTTCTACAAAGAAAGTTTTGTGTTCCTCCTCAAATATTGAGTGCAGTACCTCTTCATCTATTGCTTTCTGCTCGCTATTAAGTTTTTCTTTATTATGATTTCCTTTAGCTGGTTTTTCTAAAATGTCAAAATGATCTCCATAAACTGTTGTTTTTGTTAAATGGCAATAAGGCAGTCCAAAGCTCTTTAAATTTTAATCATTGCTTTTGAAAAACTCCTCTATTTGAAAGGAGTGCATTCAAATAAGCAGTTTCTCTATCATTGTATCCCGTATTTAAAAAGGCTTCACTCATTGCATCCGTAAATTTATTCCATAAAGAAAAAGGGTTTTTAGGATTACAAAATAAACAAATAGTGGCAAAAAGATTTCTAAGCTGAGAGTGGCATCCAATAATGTCTCCTCACACTTAGAATCGTTGTCAAGAAGGCCATAATCAGTAGCTGCAAACTTAAATGTACTGCAAACTTTTTGATCACCATTGCTTTTTAAAACTGTCAGAAGATCTTGAAATGATTTAGCCCCTTTAATGTGCAGCAAAAGAACTCTTAAATAAAATCTTTCTTTGTCTCGTGGCCCAACAGTCACCGTTCTCCCAATTACTTTTTTTCTTTGTCTCCATATTCCTTGCTTTAGTAGTTCCCTCAGTTATGCACAGAATAATCTGAGAATAATATACAAAGATTTTTGTTTTATTTTAAATAAAACTGGCTATAGAATAGAGATAAATACTAATCGTTATATAATTTTAAAAAATGCCATAAACATGACATGAATCCTCTAAAGATTTGCACGGCTGCATTGTCTTTGTCATATAAAAAAATACGGATATACTACGGGTACGAAAAAAGTACTTCGCATTTTTTTTTCCAGGGTACGAAAATAGACTTTGAAATTGAAAACATAACCTATTAAAAATTGTGGCTCTGTTTGTGTGGCTTGCTAGCAGAATGGGTTGCTCGCTTGGCCGTTACTCAATTTTGGCCCACTATATGTGAGTTCAATTCCTGTCAGAGAAATTTTTTTTTTTTTTTCAGAATAATAAATACTAATTTAGCACATAATGTTTTGTTTTATTTGTCCGACTTTATTAACTAAAAGGATACATTCTGAAAAGGGACAGGCTACGCTTACGTCAAGACGTAATTCGTATTTTTTTTCCGGCTTACGTCAATAGATATTTCTCCACACCCTAACACTGTCCCTAACCCTAACCTTATCCCTAACCCCTAACCCTTTTTGTTTAGCGGTAACATCAAGACGTAATTCGTATTTTTTTTTCGGCTTACGTCAATAGATATAATAATAGAAGGCGCTTGACGTAAGCGTAGCCACTTCTTTCTGAAAAAAAGGTTAGGGTTAGGGGGTTATCGCTAAAAATTACGCATATCTTTTTCCGTACCCCGGAGAAAAAAAAATACGGGATACTTTTTTCGTATCCGTAGCCAGTCCCAAAAAAATATTTACTTGTCATTCACTGTTCGTGTTAGTATAGTAACTATTATGATGTTATTTTTACCAATAGCGATGTCACCGATGTGCAAAATGCACCTAAAATCATTCTGATAATAAGAAAGACACGTACTTTAAAAACATGAACTTACCTCATTAATTTATTAAAGTAGTCATATAGTTTTATCATTTTACCACCCCCTTTTAAAAAAAAATCTTATTAACTGTTTTAAGCAAGAGGCATGTGTACTCAACAGATGAAGAGGCCGCCATATTGTTTGGTTTATCTTTTTTTTGAATAACCTCCCTTTGGGTTTGATCGGTAGCTAGGTTATTTTTGGTTTTGGACAGATCCGATAATTTCATGATTTTATTACAATTTAAAGATGTAATATATTGTAGAAATACAAAAAAAAAAAAAAAAAATTAAATGGAATTATTTCACATTTTGGTATTTGGCTTTCATGTTTAAAAACCGCAGAATCAATTCAAAACTGTAGATTAAAAAAAAAAAAAATTTTCGAATCGAGACGCGGGAAAGATGCCATTTTGAATTCTTATTTTCCGGTTTAAATTTAACGCAGAATCCAAATCAATATTATATTATTAGAATATATAAATATGATTGTTCAAATATAAAGTGTAATAGTATTATTTAAAGTATGAATATATAGTTGTTTAATTTTACCAACATTTAAATATTAAATGTTTACTTTGTTCATCCTATATATAAATACTAGTTGCAAGTACCCGGCTTTGCCCGGGTTTAAAATAAGGTTTTCTGTTTACCTTTTGTTTTCTCCCTCTCTCCCTCCCTCCCTCCCCCTCTCTCTCCCCCTTTACCCCTCTCTCCCTTTCTCTTTCCCTCCCTCCCTCCCTTTCTCCCTCCCTCTCCTTCCCTCTCTAACTCTCCCATCTCCCTCTCTCTCCCTATATCCCTCCCTTCTTCTCTCACCCCGTCCCCCCTCTCTCCACCTTCCTCCTCCCCCTCTTTCCCTCCCTGACCCCTCTCTCTCTTTATCTCTCACTCCCTCCCATTTCTCCCATCCTCTCTCCCTCCCTACCCCCTCTCTCCCTCCCTCCCGTCTCCCTCTCTCCCCCTCTTCCTCTCTCTCTCCCTCCCTCCCCCTCTTTCCCTCCCTCCCTTTCTCCCTCCCTCCCTCTACCTCCCTCTCTCCCATTTCTCTCTCCCCATTCATCCCTCCCTCTCCCTCCCTGCCCCCTCACTCTGTCTCTCTCCCACCCTCTCTTTCCCTCCCTCCCCTCTATCTCCCTCCCTACCCCCTCTCTCCCTCCCTTCTTTTCTCTCTCCCTCTCCCCCTGCTCCCTCCCTCATCTCCCTCTCCCCCCTGTCCACTCCCTCCCTCCTTTCCTCTCTCTCCCCCCTGCCCCCCCTCTCTCTCTCTTTATCTCTCTCTCCCTCCCTCCCTCATATATATATATATATACTTATTATTATGGCTTCACACTTCTTCTAAAATCCTTCTTCATTCCTTTCTTTACCTTCCTCAAACTGTACATATCAGGGAGCATGCAAAAACAACAACAATTTATCGCAGCACAAAGGAACTATACAGCACCAGCGCGCAGCAAGTTCTATTCAATCATCGGGAAATGACGTCACAGGAATTTTATTTATGGCGCCGTCGAGATTACTTTAATATAGTAAAATACTAAAATAAAAAAAATTAATTACAATTAAACTACCCATCAAGATGAAACGAAACCTGTCCTATAACCTTCCCCATGTAATTATGTATATGTGTAACAAATTTCACGTTATTTGATTGTCTGGATCTTGAGTTATAAGGGAACAGACAGACAGACAGACAGACAGACAACAAATGCGTCTTATAAGTATAGAGATGCACGCTTAAAAATATAGCGAAGTATATTTTTTTAATAGTATG
Organism: Bulinus truncatus; assembly: GCA_021962125.1. Lineage (NCBI taxonomy): Eukaryota > Metazoa > Mollusca > Gastropoda > Planorbidae > Bulinus > Bulinus truncatus. The sequence continues at coordinate 1,333,577 of JAGDYQ010000165.1, forward strand.
AAAATATAGTTACTTTTGATACTTTCCAAAATCATACTTTTGATCAAAAGAAGAAAAAAAATGTTTCAATAAGTATTCATTAAATTATTGCATTCTATACCCGGAAAATTATCAGTGAAAATATATACACATTGGGGCATGTTCAGCATAAATGGCTTTTTTTAGGTGCTCATGTAAATCTTTATTATCATTCAGCCCCATCCCATTTTTGTTGCGATAATCTTTAACAAACTAATTGCACTAGTTAAGTGTACACTGCTTGGTAAAATTATCATTATTTTTGTCTTTGTCGAGCTGTATTTTAAAATGACTGAACCTATTTACCTCGATCATGCGACTCTTTATTGCTTGCTAAATTATAATTCATAAAGTTACTCGAGTGATCATATTTGGTTTCTTTACCGATAGTGTTGTTCAGTGGCTTCACCAGGTGGTGCGGGGCTGCGGTCCGCACTGGGTGACACCATTTTAGGGGTGACACCAACAATGAAAAGTTCTAAATTTCATAGCAGAGAAAACTCGATATAGTCGATTTTATAACCGATCATAGTTAAAAACATGAGCAGTGGCCTAGGGTGCCACTATGCAGAGTAGTAGCGCATGATGTCACTATATAGAGCAGTAGAACATGATGTCGCTATATAGAGCAGTAGCACAGGGAGTCACCATATAGAGCAGTAGCACAGGGAGTCACCATATAGAGCAGTAGCACAGGATGTCACTATATAGATCAGTAGCACAGGATGTCACTATATAGATCAGTAGCACAGGATGTCACTATATAGAGCAGTAGCACAGGATGTCACTATATAGAGCAGTAGCACAGGATGTCACTATATATAGCAGTAGCACAGGGAGTCACAATATATAGCAGAAGAACATGGTGTCACCACTCAAAGCGTCTGGAGCTTAGGTAAATGAATATAGTTCAAAGCTACTCGTATCAATCTAGTACTAAAAAAAAAGACCGCATGTAGTCACGTGGTTTCGTGAAATTGGAGACGTAAATAAATTCATTTATTTATAAATTCAGTTTAATGAAAGTAATATACATCTTTCTGAAATACAGTCTGTAATAGTATAGTTTTTATCGCTAAAGTATTTTAAAGTAAATTCTCTAATGTCTAGTGCAGGACTTTTCGAAATAGTACCATTGATCATGGTGGAAGTCTTCGGAGGGGGGGGGGTGACACACTGAATTTTCCGCATACGGTGACACCAACCATAGTGAATCCACTGGTGTTGTTACTTCTCAATCAGTTGTTTACAAAGGTAAAAGAAAATTTGGCAGTATATCAACATCATACAGTGTATTATCAGAATTATGTATTATGTACTTAAGTTTAATATACCGGTACATTTGCAGCGTTTCCCGAAGTTTCCAATCCAATATCTGGAATTGGCTGTTCTAATGACCGGGTTGTTTGCCAAGGCAACCCCCCCCCCCTTTCCCCCATTCACATACACACTTCTATGTTACGAAGACTTTTATTTTGCTTCAACACCATACAAATTATCTGTGTACTATTTGGTTGTTTTAAAGCAGGAACAGTTTATTGTCACATGTATTTTCCAACCCCAACATAACTTGTTGGTAGCATCCCCAAGTACATACACTGACATGTACATACATGATATAAATTTAGAATTCGAACTATTTCCTTTGCATAGGTACATATTTTTACACACACACATACACACACACACACACATACAGACACACACACACAGACACACACGCACGCACGCAAACATGCACGCACCCACACACACATACACACATATAAGCACACATAGACATACACACATATACACACGCACGCACGCATGCACGCACGCACACACACACATATCTCTCTACATAGATACATAGGAGAGAAAAAGATAAAGTTATATTGACACACATAGATGTAGAAATGAGTATATTGGCAGACTAATTATTTGTTCACAAAAACTGATGATAAAAAATGACGTATCTCACCTCTGTTGAACAAAAGGATTCTTTGAATTATTGGCGGTGTATCAAATGTCAGATTGAAATGGGCCTTAGAGTCCTTTCCACTTGTCTGTGCACAACCACGCCTATGAAGTTTTGGAATCGTGTACCCATCGATGGCCTTATATGGTGTTGTTAATGTGTTTAAACTAGAATCATTTATAATGGACGACAGTGCGACATGTTGTCCGTGGGCCAAATTTCGTCCTAATAAAATAGGATTGAAAAAAAGCTACAAAGTCACATTAGCATAAATGAATTTTTGTATTTCCGTCTGCATCTTCAAACTTGATATCCAATGAATAAAAACGTTACGAAAAATAAAACACAAAATTGACTAATCGTAAACAAATGTACCTCCACTGAATAACATGGAACATACATTTACCTCCACTGTATAACATGGAACATACATTTACCTCCACTGAATAACATGGAACATACATTTACCTCCACTAACGTACAAAGAACATAAATAAATTGGATCCAAAGTGAGCACCATTCTGCTCACAGCGGCACTGAGACGACAGTAAATGTCAAGGGTCCTCCCATCCACTATGTATGCCTTGTTGCTGTTGTCACAGGACATTGACTCGTCATTCTCTAAGTCAAAGTCAACAGTGACGTTGATGTTATGGACTGTGAGCAAACAAATATGTACACATTATTGAAACATAGTCCATGACATAGAGTTGTTCGACCACATGATTTATGAAGCCATAATTTTGTTTACGTCATTTTTAATACCATCAAATACAATAGTTTGAAAATGTATTAAGTCTGCTCATTGCTACACTGGCCTTAGTTACGTCACTGCTTTTTAGGATTATACTATCTTGTGGACGGTTACACTCTCACCATTGGAACACATTTACTTTTCATCACTTTTCATAAAGATGGACTAGGAAACTAATTTCATACGTTCTGCTCAAAGTAAATGGTTTTATTCACTTCTAGCAGACCAATGGTTTATTTTTCCATTGAACTACTCGTGAAACCTTCCATTATTTATTTGTCAAGTATATCATTGTTGTTATCAGAACTCATAGGTCGACAGGTCTCCTGTTTTAATTTACATGTTTACCATAGACACACGAGTAACAGCAATATTAGTTTTCTAAGTGTTGAGATAAACCTTTTGACGCGAACAAACGTTTGCCATCATGAACAACATAAAGAGCTGACAAAAGAACTGACTCGTATGCAAAGACAGTATTTTACTTATCCAACAAGTTTTGTGTACCATACATTTGATGAACGTAATCCTTTTCAAACAATTAATTGTTAAGAGTTCATTAAGTAGTGAATTACTGTGTACAGAGATATCAATGAAGCTACATACATAAAATACTCCTATAGATCTAAATAATACACAGTAATTTCTACAAGTAAAACATACATTTGCTGTAAATCTAAGACAACAATTATACCTACCACTGTCAGAATGTAACCTGAGGAAGGTAAAAATGGCGGGAGTCTTGAACTGAACGGAAATTTTTGACTCCATAAATGTCAAACATGTTTTATCGTCTCCATCAATGACCTGCGTAAACAATGATTGATTTGTTGATATATTTGACAATAACGGAGTCATCAGGTTCTCTGTGGAAACAAAATTTGGTTATAATACACTGATTTTAATAAAATTTAGTTTACTAGCTAATTTTGATCAATTGATCAGCGCCTAGGCTAAACAATCTAGTTTATATTAGTTCATGTCAACACTTCACACATTAGTTCATGTCAACACTCCACATATTAGTTTATGTAACACTCTACACATGAGTTCATGTCAACATTCCACACATTAGTTCATGTCAACACTCCACAAATTAGTTCATAAAAAAACTCCACACATTAGTTCATGTCAACACACCACAAACTAGTTCATATCAACACTCCACAAATTATATCCAGTAGACACTCCACACATTACAACATGTCAACACTCCACACTAATTCATGTCAACACGCTAAACATTAATTCAGGTATACACTCCACACATTAGTTCATGTCAACACTCCACACATTATTTATGTCAATACTACACACATTAGTTCATGTCAACACTGCACACATAAGTTCACGTCAACACTCCACATACTAGTTCATGTCAATACTCCACACACTAGTTCATGTCAACACTCCACACGTTAGTTCATGTCAACACTCCACTTACTAGTTCATGTCAACACTCCACACAGTAGTTCATTTCAACACTCCACACATTGTTTCATATCTACACTCCACACATTGTTTCATATCTATACTCCACACATTAGTTCATGTCAACACTCCACTCACTAGTTCAAGTCAACACTCCACACATTAGTTCATGTCAACACTAGACACATTAGTTCACGTTTACACTCTACACATAAGTTTAAGGCAACACTCCAAACATTAGCTCATGCCAACACTCCACACATTAGTTCATGTCAACACTCCACACATTAGTTATTGTAACACTCCACACATTAGTTCATGTCAACACACTACACACAGGTTCATGTCAACACTCCATACATTAGTACATGTCAACATTCCACACACTAGCTCATGTCAACACTCCACACATAATTTCATGTCAACACTCCAAACACTAGCTCATGCCAACACTACACACACTAGTTCATGTTAACACTAAACACACGTGTTCAAGTCAACACTCTACTTATTAGTTCATGTCAACACTCAACACACTAGTTCATGTCAACACTCCACACACAAGTTCATGTCAACACTCCACACACAAGTTCATGTAAATACTCCACAAACTAGTTCATGTCAACACTCCACACACTAGCTCATGTCAACACTCCACACACTAGTTCATGCCAACACTCCACACATTAGTTCATGTCAACACTCCACACATTAGTTCATGTCAACACTCCACACACTAGTTCACATCACATTCAACACATTAGTTCATGCCAACACTCCAGACATTAGTTCATGTCAACACTCCACACATTAGTTCATGTCAACACTCCACGCACTAGTTCATGTTAACACTCCACACACTAGTTCATGCCAACAATCCACACACAAGTTCATGCCAACAATCCACACACTAGTTCATGCCAACACTCCACACACTAGTTTATGTCAACACTCCAAACCCTAGTTCATGCCAACACTCCACACATTAGTTCATGTCAACACTCCACACATTAGTTCATGTCAACACTCCACACACTAGTTCATGTCAACACTCCACACACTAGTTCATGTCAACACTCCACACACTAGTTCACATCACATTCCACACATTAGTTCATGCCAACACTCCAGACATTAGTTCATGTCAACACTCCACACATTAGTTCATGTCAACACTCCACGCACTAGTTCATGTGAAAACTACACACACTAGTTCATGTCAACACTCCACACACTAGTTCATGTCAACACTCCACACACAAGTTCATGTCAACACTCCACACACAAGTTCATGTAAATACTCCAAACCCTAGTTCATGCCAACACTCCACACATTAGTTCATATCAACACTCCATACATTAGTTCATGTCAACACTCCATACATTAGTTCATGTCAACACTCCACACACTAGTTCACATCACATTCCACACATTAGTTCATGCAAACACTCCAGACATTAGTTCATGTCAACACTCCACACATTAGTTCATGTCAACACTCCACGCACTAGTTCATGTCAACACTCAACACACTAGTTCATGTCAAAACTACACACACTAGTTCATGTCAACACTCCACACACTAGTTCATGTCAACACTCCACACACAAGATCTTGTAAACACTGCACAAACTAGTTCATGTCAACACTCCACACATTAGTTCATGTCAACACTCCACACATTAGTACATGTCAACACTCCACACACTAGTTCACGTCAACACTCCACACACTAGCTCATGCCAACACGCAACACACGTGTTCATGTCAACACTCTACATATTAGTTCATGAGAACACTCCACTTAATAGTTCATGTCATCACTCTACACACTAGTTCATTTCAACACTCCACACACAGGTTCATGTCAACACTCCATACATTAGTACATGTCAACATTCCACACACTAGCTCATGTCAACACTCCACACATAATTTCATGTCAACACTCCACTCACTAGTTCATGTCAACACTCCACACATTAGTTTATGTCAACACTACACATATTAATTCATGTCATAACTCCACACATTAGTTTATTTCAACACTCCAAACATTAGTTCATGTCAACACTCCACACAATAGCTCATGTCAACACTCCAAACATTAGTTCATGTCAACACTCAAAACAATAGTTCATTTCAACATTCCACACACAAGTTCATGTAAATACTCCACAAACTAGTTCATGTCAACACTCCACACACTAGTTCATGTCAACACTCCACACACTAGTTCATGTTAACACTCCACACACTAGGTCATGCCAACAATCCACACACTAGTTCATGCCAACACTCCACACACTAGTTTATGTCAACACTCTACACATTAGTTCATGTCAACACTCCAAACCCTAGTTCATGCCAACACTCCACACATTAGTTCATGTCAACACTCCACACATTAGTTCATATCAACACTCCACACGTTAGTTCATGTCAACACTCCACTTACTAGTTCAAGTCAACACTCCACACATTAGTTCATGTCAACACTAGACACATTAGTTCACGTTTACACTCTACACATAAGTTTAAGGCAACACTCCAAACATTAGCTCATGCCAACACTCCACACATTAGTTCATGTCAACACTCCACACATTAGTTATTGTAACACTCCACACATTAGTTCATGTCAACACTCCACACACAGGTTCATGTCAACACTCCATACATTAGTACATGTCAACATTCCACACACTAGCTCATGTCAACACTCCACACATAATTTCATGTCAACACTCCAAACACTAGCTCATGCCAACACTACACACACTAGTTCATGTTAACACTAAACACACGTGTTCAAGTCAACACTCTACTTATTAGTTCATGTCAACACTCAACACACTAGTTCATGTCAACACTCCACACACAAGTTCATGTCAACACTCCACACACAAGTTCATGTAAATACTCCACAAACTAGTTCATGTCAACACTCCACACACTAGCTCATGTCAACACTCCACACACTAGTTCATGCCAACACTCCACACATTAGTTCATGTCAACACTCCACACATTAGTTCATGTCAACACTCCACACACTAGTTCACATCACATTCAACACATTAGTTCATGCCAATACTCCAGACATTAGTTCATGTCAACACTCCACACATTAGTTAATGTCAACACTCCACGCACTAGTTCATGTCAACACTCAACACACTAGTTCATGTCAAAACTACACAAACTAGTTCATGTCAACACTCCACACACTAGTTCATGTCAACACTCCACACACTAGTTCATGTCAACACTCCACACACAAGATCTTGTAAACACTGCACAAACTAGTTCATGTCAACACTCCACACATTAGTTCATGTCAACACTCCACACATTAGTACATGTCAACACTCCACACACTAGTTCACGTCAACACTCTACACATTAGTTTAAGTCAACACTCCACAAACTAGCTCATGCCAACACTACACAAACTAGTTCATGTTAACACTAAACACACGTGTTCATGTCAACACTCCACACATTAGTTCATGTCAACACTCCACGCACTAGTTCATGTGAAAACTACACACACTAGTTCATGTCAACACTCCACACACAAGTTCATGTCAACACTCCACACACAAGTTCATGTAAATACTCCAAACCCTAGTTCATGCCAACACTCCACACATTAGTTCATGTCAACACTTCATACATTAGTTCATGTCAACACTCCACACACTAGTTCACATCACATTCCACACATTAGTTCATGCCAACACTCCAGACATTAGTTCATGTCAACACTCCACACATTAGTTCATGTCAACACTCCACGCACTAGTTCATGTCAACACTCAACACACTAGTTCATGTCAAAACTACACACACTAGTTCATGTCAAAACTACACACACTAGTTCATGTCAACACTCCACACACTAGTTCATGTCAACACTCCACACACAAGATCTTGTAAACACTGCACAAACTAGTTCATGTCAACACTCCACACATTAGTTCATGTCAACACTCCACACATTAGTACATGTCAACACTCCACACACTAGTTCACGTCAACACTCCACACACTAGCTCATGCCAACACTCCACACACTAGTTCATGTTAACACTCAACACACGTGTTCATGTCAACACTCTACTTATTAGTTCATGAGAACACTCCACTTAATAGTTCATGTCATCACTCTACACACTAGTTCATTTCAACACTCCACACACAGGTTCATGTCAACACTCCATACATTAGTACATGTCAACACTCCACACACTAGTTCACGTCAACACTCTACACATTAGTTTAAGTCAACACTCCACAAACTAGCTCATGCCAACACTACACAAACTAGTTCATGTTAACACTCCACACACTAGTTCATGTCAACACTCCACATACTAGTTCATGTCAACACTCCACATACTAGTTCATGTCAACACTCCACACACTAGTTCATGTCAACACTCCACACACAAGTTCATGTCAACACTCCACAATCTAGTTCATGTAAACACTCCACAATCTAGTTCATGTAAACACTCCACACACTAGTTCATGTCAACACTCCACAAACTAGTTAATGTTAACACTCGACACACTAGTTCATGCAAACACTCTACACACTATTTCATGCCAACACTCTAAACACTAGTTCATGCCAACACTCTACACACTAGTTCATGCCAACACTCTACACACTAGTTCATGCCAACACTCTATACACTAGTTCATGCCAACACTCTACACACTTGTTCAAGCCAACACTCTACACACTAGTTCATGCCAACACTCCACACACTAGTTTATGTCAACACACTACACATTAGTTCATGTCAACACTCCACACACTAGTTCACATCACATTCCACAGATTAGTTCATGTCAACACTTCAGACCTTAGTTCATGTCAACACTCCACACATTAGTTCTTGTCAACACTCCACACACTAGTTCATGTCAATACTCAACACACTAGTTCATGTCAAAACTACACACACTAGTTCAAGTCAACACTCCACACACTAGTTCAAGTCAACACTCCACACACTAGTTCATGTCAACACTCCACACACTAGTTTATGCCAACACTCCACACATTAGTTCATGTCAACACTCCACACATTAGTTCATGTCATTACTCCACACACTAGTTCATGTCAACACTCCACAAAGTAGTTCATGTCAACACTCCACACATTAGTTCATGTCAGCACTCCACACATTAGCACATGTCAACACTCCACACACTAGCTCTTGTCAACACTCCACACTTAATTTTATGTCTACACTTAACACACTAGTTCATGTAACACTCCACACATTAGTACATGTCAACACTCCACACACTAGTTCACGTCAACACTCTACACATTAGTTTAAGTCAACACTCCACACACTAGTTCATGTCAACACTCCACAAAGTAGTTCATGTCAACACTCCACACATTAGTTCATGTCAGCACTCCACACATTAGTACATGTCAACACTCCACACACTAGCTCTTGTCAACACTCCACACTTAATTTTATGTCTACACTTAACACACTAGTTCATGTAACACTCCACACATTAGTACATGTCAACACTCCACACACTAGTTCACGTCAACACTCTCTCTACACATTAGTTTAAGTCAACACTCCACACACTAGCTCATGCCAACACTACACACACTAGTTCATGTTAACACTCAACACACGTGTTCATGTAAACACTCTACTTATTAGTTCATGTGAACACTCCACTTAATAGTTCATGTCATCACTTCACACACAGGTTCATGTCAACACTCCATACATTAGTACATGTCAACATTCCACACACTAGCTCATGTCAACACTCCACACATAATTTCATGTCAACACTCCACTCACTAGTTCATGTGAACACTCCACACATTAGTTTATGTGAACACTCCACATATTAATTCATGTCAAAACTCCACACATTAGTTCATTTCAACACTCCAAACATTAGTTCATGTCAACACTCCACACAATAGCTCATGTCAACACTCCAAACATTAGTTCATGTCAACACTCAAAACAATAGTTCATTTCAACATTCCACTGTTTTGTACAAGGATCTTTCGGGGCGTTGACTTGACGTCGTCACTAATCAAATGTGTCAGTACTCTGACACATTAGAATAACACACCCGCTAGTACACACAGTAGCACAATACTGAAATAGTCAATCAGGAAAACAAACACGGTATACCTCAAAAGCGAAAAGTAATAAGTAAATTTAATCCAACCATATATATGAAAATAACATCATTACAAGAATACAATAGTCCCATGAATACATCCACAGCCTAACTTCTACAAAAACGTCTACCTCTAGCTGTGCCACTTCAACGACTGACCATCATGGGCTGTTACCTCTTAACTACCGACAGCCGTCCCAAGCAGCAGACTACTGGCTAGCCCGTGTGCACTAGTTCCGGTATCCTACCGTGAACTCCTTTTTTCGATTAGCACGCCCTTTAACTCCAACCCAGCTCTCATAGCCAGCACCCGACAGTCCCCCACCCAATATCCCAACCAATGCACAACACCACACACTAGTTCATGTAACACTCCACACACTAGTTCACTTCACATTCCACACATTAGTTCATGTCAACACTCCACACATTGGTTCATGTCAACACTCCACATATTAGTTCATGTCAACACTCAACACACTAGTTCATGTCAACACTCCACACACTAGTTCATGTCAACACTCCACACACTAGTTCACGTCAACACTCTCTCCACACATTAGTTTAAGTCAACACTCCACACACTAGCTCATGCCAACACTACACACACTAGTTCATGTTAACACTCAACACACGTGTTCATGTAAACACTCTACTTATTAGTTCATGTGAACACTCCACTTAATAGTTCATGTCATCACTCCACACACAGGTTCATGTCAACACTCCATACATTAGTACATGTCAACATTCCACACACTAGCTCATGTCAACACTCCACACATAATTTCATGTCAACACTCCACTCACTAGTTCATGTGAACACTCCACACATTAGTTTATGTGAACACTCCACATATTAATTCATGTCAAAACTCCACACATTAGTTCATGTCAAAACTCCACACATTAGTTCATGTCAACACTCCACACACTAGTTTATGCCAACACTCCACACATTAGTTCATGTCATTACTCCACACACTAGTTCATGTCAACACTCCACAAAGTAGTTCATGTCAACACTCCACACATTAGTTCACGTCAGCACTCCACACATTAGCACATGTCAACACTCCACACACTAGCTCTTGTCAACACTCCACACTTAATTTTATGTCTACACTTAACACACTAGTTCATGTAACACTCCACACATTAGTACATGTCAACACTCCACACACTAGTTCACGTCAACACTCTACACATTAGTTTAAGTCAACACTCCACACACTAGTTCATGTCAACACTCCACAAAGTAGTTCATGTCAACACTCCACACATTAGTTCATGTCAGCACTCCACACACTAGCTCTTGTCAACACTCCACACTTAATTTTATGTCTACACTTAACACACTAGTTCATGTAACACTCCACACATTAGTACATGTCAACACTCCACACACTAGTTCACGTCAACACTCTCTCTACACATTAGTTTAAGTCAACACTCCACACACTAGCTCATGCCAACACTACACACACTAGTTCATGTTAACACTCAACACACGTGTTCATGTAAACACTCTACTTATTAGTTCATGTGAACACTCCACTTAATAGTTCATGTCATCACTTCACACACAGGTTCATGTCAACACTCCATACATTAGTACATGTCAACATTCCACACACTAGCTCATGTCAACACTCCACACATAATTTCATGTCAACACTCCACTCACTAGTTCATGTGAACACTCCACACATTAGTTTATGTGAACACTCCACATATTAATTCATGTCAAAACTCCACACATTAGTTCATTTCAACACTCCAAACATTAGTTCATGTCAACACTCCACACAATAGCTCATGTCAACACTCCAAACATTAGTTCATGTCAACACTCAAAACAATAGTTCATTTCAACATTCCACTGTTTTGTACAAGGATCTTTCGGGGCGTTGACTTGACGTCGTCACTAATCAAATGTGTCAGTACTCTGACACATTAGAATAACACACCCGCTAGTACACACAGTAGCACAATACTGAAATAGTCAATCAGGAAAACAAACACGGTATACCTCAAAAGCGAAAAGTAATAAGTAAATTTAATCCAACCATATATATGAAAATAACATCATTACAAGAATACAATAGTCCCATGAATACATCCACAGCCTAACTTCTACAAAAACGTCTACCTCTAGCTGTGCCACTTCAACGACTGACCATCATGGGCTGTTACTTCTTAACTACCGACAGCCGTCCCAAGCAGCAGACTACTGGCTAGCCCGTGTGCACTAGTTCCGGTATCCTACCGTGAACTCCTTTTTTCGATTAGCACGCCCTTTAACTCCAACCCAGCTCTCATAGCCAGCACCCGACAGTCCCCCACCCAATATCCCAACCAATGCACAACACCACACACTAGTTCATGTAACACTCCACACACTAGTTCACTTCACATTCCACACATTAGTTCATGTCAACACTCCACACATTAGTTCATGTCAACACTCCACATATTAGTTCATGTCAACACTCCACACACTAGTTCATGTCAACACTCCACACACTAGTTCATGTCAACACTCCACACACTAGTTCACGTCAACACTCTCTCCACACATTAGTTTAAGTCAACACTCCACACACTAGCTCATGCCAACACTACACACACTAGTTCATGTTAACACTCAACACACGTGTTCATGTAAACACTCTACTTATTAGTTCATGTGAACACTCCACACATAATTTCATGTCAACACTCCACTCACTAGTTCATGTGAACACTCCACACATTAGTTTATGTGAACACTCCACATATTAATTCATGTCAAAACTCCACACATTAGTTCATTTCAACACTCCAAACATTAGTTCATGTCAACACTCAAAACAATAGTTCATTTCAACATTCCACTGTTTTGTACAAGGATCTTTCGGGGTGTTGACTTGACGTCGTCACTAATCAAATGTGTCAGTACTCTGACACATTAGAATAACACACCCGCTAGTACACACAGTAGCACAATACTGAAATAGTCAATCAGGAAAACAAACACGGTATACCTCAAAAGCGAAAAGTAATAAGTAAATTTAATCCAACCATATATATGAAAATAACATCATTACAAGAATACAATAGTCCCATGAATACATCCACAGCCTAACTTCTACAAAAACGTCAACCTCTAGCTGTGCCACTTCAACGACTGACCATCATGGGCTGTTACCTCTTAACTACCGACAGCCGTCCCACACAGCAGACTACTGGCTAGCCCGTGTGCACTAGTTCCGGTCTCCTACCGTGAACTCCTTTTTTCGATTAGCACGCCCTTTAACTCCAACCCAGCTCTCATAGCCAGCACCCGACAGTCCCCCACCCAATATCCCAACCAATGCACAACACCACACACTAGTTCATGTAACCACTCCACACACTAGTTCACTTCACATTCCACACATTAGTTCATGTCAACACTCCACACATTAGTTCATGTCAACACTCCACATATTAGTTCATGTCAACACTCCACACACTAGTTCATGTCAACACTCAACACACTAGTTCATGTCAACACTCCACATATTAGTTCATGTCAACATTCCACACACAAGTTCATGTCAACACTCCACACACAAGTTCATGTAAATACTCCACAAACTAGTTCATGTCAACACTCCACACACTTGTTCATGTCAACACTCCACACACTAGTTCATGTTAACACTCCACACACTAGTTCATGTCAACACTCCACACATTATTTCAAGTCAACACTTCACACATTAGTTCATGTCATCACTCCACACATTAGTTCATGTCAACACTCCACACACTAGTTCATGTCAACACTCCACACACTAGTTAATGTTAACACTCTACACACTAGTTCATGCCAACACTCTACACACTAGTTCATGCCAACACTCTACACACTAGTTCATGCCAACACTCTACACACTAGTTCATGCCAACACTCTACACACTAGTTCATGCCAACACTCTACACACTAGTTCATGCCAACACTCTACACACTAGTTCATGCCAACACTCCACACAGTAGTTTATGTCAACACTCTACACATTAGTTCATGTCAACACTCCACACATTAGTTCATGTCAACAGTCCACACACAATTTCATGTAAATACTCCACAATCTAGTTCATGTCAACACTCCACACACTAGTTCATGTCAACACTTCACACACTAGTTAATGTTAACACTCTACACACTAGTTCATGCCAACACTCTACACACTAGTTCATGCCAACACTCTACACATTAGTTCATGTCAACACTCCACACACTAGTTCATGCCAACACTCCACACATTAGTTCATGTCAACAATCCACACATTAGTTCAAGTCAACACTCCACACACTAGTTCACATCACATTCCACACATTAGTTCATGTCAACACTCCAGACCTTAGTTCATGTCAACACTCCCCACATTAGTTCTTGTCAAAACTCCACACACTAGTTCATGTCAATACTCAACACATTAGTTCATGTCAAAACTACACACACTAGTTCATGTCAACACTCCACACACTAGTTCATGCCAACACTCCACACATTAGTTCATGTCAACACTCCACACATTAGTTCATGTCATTAATCCACACACTAGTTCACATCACATTCCACACATTAGTTTATGTCAACACTCCAGACCTTATTTCATGTCAACACTCCACACATTATTTCATGTCAACACTCCACACACTAGTTCATGTCAACACTCAACACACTAGTTCATGTCAAAACTACACACACTAGTTTATGTCAACACTCCACACATTAGTTCATGTCAACACTCCACACATTAGTTCACATCACATTCCACACATTAGTTCATGTCAACACTGCACACATTAGGTCAAGTCAACACTCCACACACTAGTTCATGGCAACACTCCACAAACTAGTTCATGTCAACACTCCACACATTAGGTCATGTCAACACTCCACACATTAGTACATGTCAACACTCCACACACTAGCTCTTGTCAACACTCCACACTTAATTTTATGTCTACACTCAACACACTAGTTCATGTAACACTCCACACATTAGTACATGTCAATACTCCACACACTAGTTCACGTCAACACTCTACACATTAGTTTAAGTCAACACTCCACACACTAGTTCACATCACATTCCACAGATTAGTTCATGTCAACACTCCAGACCTTAGTTCATGTCAACACTCCACACATTAGTTCTTGTCAACACTCCACACACTAGTTCATGTCAATACTCAACACACTAGTTCATGTCAAAACTACACACACTAGTTCAAGTCAACACTCCACACACTAGTTCATGTCAACACTCCACACACTAGTTTATGCCAACACTCCACACATTAGTTCATGTCAACACTCCACACATTAGTTCATGTCATTACTCCACACACTAGTTCATGTCAACACTCCACAAAGTAGTTCATGTCAACACTCCACACATTTGTTCATGTCAGCACTCCACACATTAGTACATGTCAACACTCCACACACTAGCTCTTGTCAACACTCCACACTTAATTTTATGTCTACACTTAACACACTAGTTCATGTAACACTCCACACATTAGTACATGTCAACACTCCACACACTAGTTCACGTCAACACTCTACACATTAGTTTAAGTCAACACTCCACACACTAGTTCATGTCAACACTCCACAAATTAGTTCATGTCAACACTCCACACATTAGTTCATGTCAGCACTCCACACATTAGTACATGTCAACACTCCACACACTAGCTCTTGTCAACACTCCACACTTAATTTTATGTCTACACTTGACACACTAGTTCATGTAACACTCCACACATTAGTACATGTCAACACTCCACACACTAGTTCACGTCAACACTCTCTCTACACATTAGTTTAAGTCAACACTCCACACACTAGTTCATGTCAACACTCCACAAAGTAGTTCATGTCAACACTCCACACATTAGTTCATGTCAGCACTCCACACATTAGTACATGTCAACACTCTACACACTAGCTCTTGTCAACACTCCACACTTAATTTTATGTCTACACTTAACACACTAGTTCATGTAACAATCCACACATTAGTACATGTCAACACTCCACACACTAGTTCACGTCAACACTCTCTCTACACATTCGTTTAAGTCAACACTCCACACACTAGCTCATGCCAACACTACACACACTAGTTCATGTTAACACTCAACACACGTGTTCATGTAAACACTCTACTTATTAGTTCATGTGAACACTCCACTTAATAGTTCATGTCATCACTCTACACACAGGTTCATGTCAACACTCCATACATTAGTACATGTCAACATTCCACACACTAGCTCATGTCAACACTCCACACATAATTTCATGTCAACACTCCACTCACTAGTTCATGTGAACACTCCACACATTAGTTTATGTGAACACTCCACATATTAATTCATGTCAAAACTCCACACATTAGTTCATTACAATACTCCAAACATTAGTTCATGTCAACACTCCACACAATAGCTCATGTCAACACTCCAAACATTAGTTCATGTCAACACTCAAAACAATAGTTCATTTCAACATTCCACTGTTTTGTACAAGGATCTTTCGGGGCGTTGATTTGACGTCAACACTCCACATATTTATTCATGTCAAAACTCCACACATTAGTTCATTACAATACTCCAAACATTAGTACATGTCAACACTCCACACACTAGCTCTTGTCAACACTCCACACTTAATTTTATGTCTACACTCAACACACTAGTTATTGTAACACTCCACACATTAGTACATGTCAACACTCCACACACTAGTTCACGTCAACACTCAACACACTAGTTTATGTCAACACTCCACACATTAGTTCATGTCAACTCTCCACACATTAGTTCATGTCAACACTCCACACACTAGTTCATGTCAACACTCAACTCACTAGTTCATGTCAAAACTACACACAATAGTTCATGTCAACACTCTACACATTAGTTCATGTCAACACTCCACACACTAATTCACATCACATTCCACACATTAGTTCATGTCAACACTCCACACATTAGGTCAAGTCTACACTCAACACACTAGTTCATGTCAACACTCAACACACTAGTTCATGTCAAAACTACACACACTAGTTCATGTCAACACTCTACACATTAGTTCATGTCAACACTCCACACACTAATTCACATCACATTCCACACATTAGTTCATGTCAACACTCCACACATTAGGTCAAGTCTACACTCAACACACTAGTTCATGTCAACACTCCACAAACTAGTTCATGTCAACACTCCACACATTAGTTCATGTCAACACTCCACACATTAGTACATGTCAACACTCCACACACTAGCTCTTGTCAACACTCCACACTTAATTTTATGTCTACACTCAACACACTAGTTCATGTAACACTCCACACATTAGTACATGTCAACACTCCACACACTAGTTCACGTCAACACTCTCTCTACACATTAGTTTAAGTCAACACTCCACACACTAGTTCATGTCAACACTCCACACATTAGTTCATGTCAGCACTCCACACATTAGTACATGTCAACACTCCACACACTAGCTCTTGTCAACACTCCACACTTAATTTTATGTCTACACTTAACACACTAGTTCATGTAACACTCCACACATTAGTACATGTCAACACTCCACACACTAGTTCACGTCAACACTCTCTCTACACATTAGTTTAAGTCAACACTCCACACACTAGCTCATGCCAACACTACACACACTAGTTCATGTTAACACTCAACACACGTGTTCATGTAAACACTCTACTTATTAGTTCATGTGAACACTCCACTTAATAGTTCATGTTATCACTCCACACACAGGTTCATGTCAACACTCCATACATTAGTACATGTCAACATTCCACACACTAGCTCATGTCAACACTCCACACATAATTTCATGTCAACACTCCACTCACTAGTTCATGTGAACACTCCACACATTAGTTTATGTGAACACTCCACATATTAATTCATGTCAAAACTCCACACATTAGTTCATTTCAACACTCCAAACATTAGTTCATGTCAACACTCCACACAATAGCTCATGTCAACACTCCAAACATTAGTTCATGTCAACACTCAAAACAATAGTTCATTTCAACATTCCACTGTTTTGTACAAGGATCTTTCGGGGCGTTGACTTGACGTCGTCACTAATCAAATGTGTCAGTACTCTGACACATTAGAATAACACACCCGCTAGTACACACAGTAGCACAATACTGAAATAGTCAATCAGGAAAAGAAACACGGTATACCTCAAAAGCGAAAAGTAATAAGTAAATTTAATCCAACCATATATATGAAAATAACATCATTACAAGAATACAATAGTCCCATGAATACATCCACAGCCTAACTTCTACAAAAACGTCTACCTCTAGCTGTGCCACTTCAACGACTGACCATCATGGGCTGTTACCTCTTAACTACCGACAGCCGTCCCAAGCAGCAGACTACTGGCTAGCCCGTGTGCACTAGTTCCGGTATCCTACCGTGAACTCCTTTTTTCGATTAGCACGCCCTTTAACTCCAACCCAGCTCTCATAGCCAGCACCCGACAGTCCCCCACCCAATATCCCAACCAATGCACAACACCACACACTAGTTCATGTAACCACTCCACACACTAGTTCACTTCACATTCCACACATTAGTTCATGTCAACACTCCACACATTAGTTCATGTCAACACTCCACATATTAGTTCATGTCAACACTCCACACACTAGTTCATGTCAACACTCAACACACTAGTTCATGTCAACACTCCACACATTAGTTCATGTCAACATTCCACACACAAGTTCATGTCAACACTCCACACACAAGTTCATGTAAATACTCCACAAACTAGTTCATGTCAACACTCCACACACTAGTTCATGTCAACACTCAACACACTAGTTCATGTCAACACTCCACACATTAGTTCATGTCAACATTCCACACACAAGTTCATGTCAACACTCCACACACAAGTTCATGTAAATACTCCACAAACTAGTTCATGTCAACACTCCACACACTAGTTCATGTCAACACTCCACACACTAGTTCATGTTAACACTCCACACACTAGTTCATGTCAACACTCCACACATTATTTCAAGTCAACACTTCACACACTAGCTCTTGTCAACACTCCACACTTAATTTTATGTCTACACTCAACACACTAGTTCATGTAACACTCCACACATTAGTACATGTCAACACTCCACACACTAGTTCACGTCAACACTCTCTCTACACATTAGTTTAAGTCAACACTCCACACACTAGTTCATGTCAACACTCCACAAAGTAGTTCATGTCAACACTCCACACATTAGTTCATGTCAGCACTCCACACATTAGTACATGTCAACACTCCACACACTAGCTCTTGTCAACACTCCACACTTAATTTTATGTCTACACTTAACACACTAGTTCATGTAACACTCCACACATTAGTACATGTCAACACTCCACACACTAGTTCACGTCAACACTCTCTCTACACATTAGTTTAAGTCAACACTCCACACACTAGCTCATGCCAACACTACACACACTAGTTCATGTTAACACTCAACACACGTGTTCATGTAAACACTCTACTTATTAGTTCATGTGAACACTCCACTTAATAGTTCATGTTATCACTCCACACACAGGTTCATGTCAACACTCCATACATTAGTACATGTCAACATTCCACACACTAGCTCATGTCAACACTCCACACATAATTTCATGTCAACACTCCACTCACTAGTTCATGTGAACACTCCACACATTAGTTTATGTGAACACTCCACATATTAATTCATGTCAAAACTCCACACATTAGTTCATTTCAACACTCCAAACATTAGTTCATGTCAACACTCCACACAATAGCTCATGTCAACACTCCAAACATTAGTTCATGTCAACACTCAAAACAATAGTTCATTTCAACATTCCACTGTTTTGTACAAGGATCTTTCGGGGCGTTGACTTGACGTCGTCACTAATCAAATGTGTCAGTACTCTGACACATTAGAATAACACACCCGCTAGTACACACAGTAGCACAATACTGAAATAGTCAATCAGGAAAACAAACACGGTATACCTCAAAAGCGAAAAGTAATAAGTAAATTTAATCCAACCATATATATGAAAATAACATCATTACAAGAATACAATAGTCCCATGAATACATCCACAGCCTAACTTCTACAAAAACGTCTACCTCTAGCTGGGCCACTTCAACGACTGACCATCATGGGCTGTTACCTCTTAACTACCGACAGCTAGCCCGTGTGCACTAGTTCCGGTCTCCTACTGTGAACTCCTTTTTTCGATTAGCACGCCCTTTAACTCCAACCCAGCTCTCATAGCCAGCACCCGACAGTCCCCCACCCAATATCCCAACCAATGCACAACACCACACACTAGTTCATGTAACCACTCCACACACTAGTTCACTTCACATTTCACACATTAGTTCATGTCAACACTCCACACATTAGTTCATGTCAACACTCCACATATTAGTTCATGTCAACACTCCACACACTAGTTCATGTCAACACTCAACACACTAGTTCATGTCAACACTCCACACATTAGTTCATGTCAACATTCCACACACAAGTTCATGTCAACACTCCACACACAAGTTCATGTAAATACTCCACAAACTAGTTCATGTCAACACTCCACACACTAGTTCATGTCAACACTCAACACACTAGTTCATGTCAACACTCCACACATTAGTTCATGTCAACATTCCACACACAAGTTCATGTCAACACTCCACACACAAGTTCATGTAAATACTCCACAAACTAGTTCATGTCAACACTCCACACACTAGTTCATGTCAACACTCCACACACTAGTTCATGTTAACACTCCACACACTAGTTCATGTCAACACTCCACACATTATTTCAAGTCAACACTTCACACATTAGTTCATGTCATCACTCCACACATTAGTTCATGTCAACACTCCGCACATTAGTTCAAGTCAACACTCCACACATTAGTTCATGTCAACACTCCACACATTAGCTCATGCCAACACTCCACACATTAGTTCATGTCAGCACTCCACACAGTAGTTCATGTCAACACTCCACACACTAGTTCATGTCAACACTCCATCCATGTACTAATTATCCAACTTGCCGGTCAAATTTACGAACCCAGCGTGTCCTGAGACTCTGTAAATGTGCCCACCGCCTGTAATAATTACTTAGTGCTAAATTGTATTACAAGGTAATATATTTTCCATTCTCAAATTGAGGTTGATTTGGGGTAAAAAATAAACTATACATGTATTAATTACTTAAGAAAAAAATAAAAACATACTGTATTGACACAAGTATCCAAACCATCCTGTCTCACATGTAGAACCGAGACAGTTTCCCTGACGATCACATCCATCGGTACAATGACATTTGTAACGACAGTTTGGTCCAAACCAACCAACTGCACATTTTGCTGAGGATAGAACAATAACATTATGTAATAGCAATATATTTATAAGTATATATATATATATATATATATATATATACATAACTTAGATATTATCAATGGTTATCTTGTTGTAGCAAATGAAGATATAAAGAGATATTTAATAATTTTAAATACGTTATGTCAGTATGAAAGAAAATACATTTCTCCATCTTTATTTGTTTTTATACCTAATTTCTCTTGTTTACCGATTGATGATAATTATTGTTTTAACTATCTATTTTGACACCAAAAGAATTCCAAACCTGTCCCAAATTGTTTGGTTTTTTGTTTTTTACGTTGGGATTTGGACTGTCGAAGCCAGCCCGTTTAAACACGGGCCGATCATAGGAAAACATAGGAAAATATCTGACACTGGCCGGCTATGGTAAACATTGTCCTTCAACCCACACTTTCCAACCGCTGTAAACATGGGCCAACATCCCAAACAGGCCGGCCATGGTGAGCATGGGCCAGAATCCCAGACCTGGAGTTCTCCACTTCTTCTCATCGTTCTGTCCGTTCTATGAATGACATCACAGTTCCTTTTATAAGTAGTCCCACCCACGCTGAATACATCGTTTTCCTGCCAAAACTGAGGGTGAAGCTGATTGGGTTGTGTGCAAGTGTAGGTGGCGGACAACACTATTTCACTACTTGTACTAAGGCGGGGGTGAATGACCGAATTAACAATGTGTAGGCGTATATAGGTCGTGATTACATCATTCTTATCGGGTCACAGGTGTGGGGGGAGGGGGTGAAGCAAATATATAACAATATAATTGAAATAAACAATAAAATAGAAGCATTGACATAATGGCTTTCATTTTTTTGATGAATGATAAGTTTCTCATCCCCATTAGAATGTTTTCACAATTTTGTGAACTCTGATCATTTACAATGTTTTCATAATGCTGTGAACTCTGATCATTTAAAATGTTTTCACAGTGCTGTGAACTCTGAACATTTACAATGTTGTCACAATTTTGTGAACTCTGATCATTTAAAATGTTTTCACAGTGCTGTGAACTCTGAACATTTACAATGTTTTCACAATTCTGTGAACTCTGATCATTTACAATGTTTTCACAATGCTGTGAACTCTGATCATTTACAATGTTTTCACAATGCTGTGAACTCTGATCATTCACAATGTTTTCACAATGCTGTGTACTCTGATCATTTACAATGTTTTCACAATGCAGTGAACTCTGATCATTTACAATGTTTTCACAATGCTGTGAATTCTGATCATTTACAATGTTTTCACAATGCTGTTAACACTGATCATGTTATGATAAGATTTATTTCCTCCTGTAAAGCACCTCACTATGTTCATGATGCAATGTTAATGGAGAAGTAAGGCATTTCTCAACAATGGGATGTGCAGTCTTGTATCGGGAACAGTAAACTATATAGAGCTTAAAACGAATTTCCTATTAAAACCTACATAAAAACGATTTGTCTCTCCAATGGGATGATAAAAACAAGCAATTTAAGTCTTTTCCGTTTCGGACAAAGGACATTTTAGAGCATTTTCGGTTACGCCGGACGAAATCCGTATTTTTTTTTCCGGGTGACAGCCATAGATTTTGCTGAATTTTGAAAAATAGAGATTAGCTTTTATTATTTATATTTAAAATATAAGCAAAAACGGTATTTAAAACGCCCCCTTTTTCGACCCTCAGAGGTCTGATGGCGAAATGGACTTTTGATGTACACTTGGCAGGCCAAGACCTACAAAATCATATATACATCATGGGTCCAGGACTTATGGTTGCTTAGATATAGGGCGCTCCTTTATTAATATAGCTTATAAAGTAAAAAACGGTACTTAATACGACCCTTTTTCGGCCCTCAGAGGTCAGATCGCGAAATGGACCAAAGTAATTTCTTGGCAGGCAAAGACCTACAAAATGATATATACATCATGGGTCTAGGACTTATGGTTGTTGAGATCTAGGGTGATGACAGACAGACAGACAACAGACAGACAGACAGACAAAACAGGGACAATAGAGCATTTGTTTTCGAAAATGCTCTAAAAATCTGAATCTGTTAAACATTTTGGAAAGTTGTGTTGTTGACACGGTGACAGTAAACTGACACTTTTGAGTCATTGGCAGTAATATGTTTCTTCAATCAGATTCATTCACAGTACTAGGTACCTATAATCATAGTCATTCACATTATTAGGTACCTACTATCAAAGTCATTCACAGTACTAGGTACCTACTATCAGAGTCATCCACAGTACTAATACCTTCTATCTGAGTCATCCACAGTACTAGGTACCTACATTCAGAGTCATGCACAGTACTAGGTACTTACAATTAGAGTCATTCACAGTACTAAGTACCTGCAATCAGAAACATTTAAAGTACTAGATACCTACAATCAGAGTCATTCACAGTACTAGGTACCTACAATCAGATTCTGTTAAGAAGTAACGACAAGTTCCACCAAGTGATGCACATCCCAGGAAACAGACATCGTTACAACCGAACACACAATTCAGACCCCACAAATAACTTGGACAATCTATAAAAAGTAATAACAAATAAGATATTATATTATTAAGTTCACGAACCATCAAAAATAGTAATATTGAAATTTTGTTATTTAATTCAAAGAATTAAATGAACAGATAATGTATTACTAATTTGAACATTTTTTTTTGTTAAATTCCTGAAAGTTTGAGATATTTATTTATTACTAGCTGTACCCGGCCACGCGTTGCCGTGGCTAAGCCCTATGTAATGTAATAGTAAGTATTGAGAAAGCCTTATGTAATGTAATAGTAAGTATATAGAAAGCCCTATGTAATGTAATAGTAAGTATTGAGAAAGCCCTATGTAATCTAATAGAAAGTATTTAGAAAGCCCTATGCAATGTAATAGTAAGTATTTAGAAAGCCCTATGTAATGTAATAGTAAGTATTTAGAAAGCCCTATGTAATGTAAAAGTAAGTATTTAGAAAGCCCAATGTAATGTAATAGTAAGTATTTAGAAAGCCCTATGTAATGTAATAGTAAGTATTTAAAAAGCCATATGTAATGTAATAGTAAGAATTAAGAAAGCCCTATGTAATGTAATAGTAAGAATTTAGAAAGCCCTGTGTAATGTAATAGTAAGTATTAAGAAAGCCCTATGTAATGTAATAGTAAGTATTAAGAAAGCCCTATGTAATGTAATAGTAAGTATTAAGAAAGCCCTATGTAATGTAATAGTAAGTATTAAGAAAGCCCTATGTAATGTAATAGTAAGAATTTAGAAAGCCCTATGTAATGTAATAGTAACTATTTAGAAAGCCCTATGTAATGTAATAGTAAGTATTTAGAAAGACCTATGTAATGTAATAGTACGAATTTAGAAAGCCCTATGTAATGTAATAGTAAGAATTTAGAAAGCCCTATGTAATATAATAGTAAGTATTTAGAAAGCAATTGTTTTTAATTTAATTATCAAAAAACAACCGAGACATTTTAGAAAAATAATTTTCAATCATTTAAAACTATAAACAAAGGAAAATTAGTTCGATTGAAGGTGCAACCGTTTCAAAATTTGGTATGTTAATTAATGCAGTGAATCCTATTTACATTTATATATATATATAGACATCCTATAACACCAAAAAGGTTTTGTTGTGACATTCGTTGATAATTATTATAATTTATGGCCATTGAGATACTTTCAGAGAAAATACCAACATTAAATAATGTCTTATTAAGTTCGTCCATGAATTCGATAGGAAAGAAGGAAGAAATAGTGGGACAAAAGAGGTAACGGGAGAGGAAAAAAAATGAAGAAAGTAGTAATGAATAAAGAAAGAGAAGATGTTAGTCAGGGAATTATAGGAGAGAAAGAGGGAATAAAAAATATTAAATAACAGCGCCTATTTATTTAAGCGCTTTTCATGATGACAGAGACTGTTCATCAGTATATGAATGCCTAATGATAATCCAATAAAATAAAGGAATACTTCTTGGCCAACAATGTCAACCTGTAATTGATTATGATGGTAATTTTACATAGAAATAAAAAGTATAACAAGTAATAAACGAGAATTCACTAAAAATAAAATAGAAATAAAAAAGCATATCTTTACATTGTATAACACCAATAGTCAACCTAATCATCAAATCTTACCACACCAATAGACAACTTTATCATTACAACTTACCACACCAATAGACAACTTTATCATTACAACTTACCACACCAATAGACAACTTTATCATTACAACCACACCAATATAAATAAATTACAAATTACCACACAAATAGCCTAGCATATCTTTAATACCTACCACATCAAATGACTAGAATATCTATCCAACCTACTACACCCAATGGCTAGAATATTTTTACCTCCAAAAGTTTCAATTTCACAAATGGTCAATACTGGGTTAAGATTTTCTAAAATGCGTGTGGCATAAATCACTATGAGCCACACAGGTTCCAGAACAGGTAAGATTACAGTATAGACTAGTCGGGTTTTCTCCTGAGTTGTGTCCTGGTATTCAAAGATGAGTTTGTTGTATTCATTGTACAAGTGTAAAATGAAACCATTCAGTTCTTCACTAATACCATCACCTTTAAGGAAAAAATAAATTTAAAAGCTTTCTAAAGAATTTGTTATTGTTTATTAGAAACATAGTTAGACTTTGGAAGAATCTGTATATAATTGTTAACTATTCACATTTATTAAAAAAATAATTTTTGTTATTAAAATGTAAAAATTTTACTAATTTAAAGACTTTACATTTTCATCTGCAAACATTAAATTGTATGTGTCGAAATTCGAAATTTATTTATAGACTGTTGAATATCTTTTAACAAGCCTGCACTTAATGGACTTTGAAGTGTAAATCATCTGTTGTTTTTTTTTTTTTTTTTTTAAATAAATCAGACATTTTCGGTTTTGAAAACTGTATTTGTATACACCATAACAATGAAGAGGAATTTTTTATAGATAATATCAAAAATAATTGTTAATCCAAATAGAGTGATATTTTAGAATGAATGCTTTTTGTTAGTTTATCAGCACAGATTTTAAAGAGCCTTACCGTAACCAAGATAATTACTGGAAAATAACAGACCATATATATATATATATATATATATATATATATATATATATATATATATATATATATTATTATTATTACGGAACAACCAGTATACAGTTGTTTATCTCTTCATATAATGGTGTTTATTTTGGTATTACTCTTTCTTTTTGGATTCTGTCTTAAGGTATAATGTACGGTCAGGACTTCAGTGCTAACAGTTAAGATGTATGTGTTATCTCACTCAGTTCTGTGTATGCCTTCATAAAATATAATGGTGGCGAACCGTTTGGGGCTGCGTGCCGACTGTGGCACGCGTGCCATAGGTTTGCCACCACTGATATATTCTTTCCTTAAGTTTTTTAATATAAATAACTAGTCAATAAACGGTGATTCTTATTGTCGACGTATTTAAATGCTTTTGTAAACAATGTATGATTTACTATGGTTGCCTCAATTAACGTGATAATTTTGGACTGTACAACTCTGTCACGTTGTGATTGTAAGCGATACCAGAGACCTGCAAGCAATGTGTGTGTGTGTTTGTGTGTGAGTGTTTGTGTGTGATTGTTTGTGTGTGTGATTGTTTGTGAGTGTTTGTGTGTGAGTTTTTGTATGTGAGTGTTGTTTGTGAGTGTTTGTGTGAGATTGTTTGTATGTGTGATTGTTTGTGAGTGTTTGTGTGTGAGTGCTTGTATATGAGTGTTTGTATGTGAGTGTTTGTGTGAGTGTTTTTGTGTGAGTGTTTGTGTGTGAGTGTTTGTGTGTGAGTGTTTGTATGTGAGTGTTTGTGTGTGAGTGTTTGTGTGCGAGCGTTTGTGTGTGAGCGTTTGTGTGTGAGAGTTTGTGTGTGAGTGTTTGTGTGTGAGTGTTTATGTGTGAGTGTTTGTGTGTGAGCGTTTGTGTGGGAGGGTTTGTGTGGGAGTGTTTGTGTGGAAGTGTTTTGTGTGTGAGTGTTTGTATGTGGGCGTTTGTGTGAGGGTGTTTGTGTGGGAGTGTTTGTGTGTGAGTGTTTGTGTGTGAGCGGTTGTATGGGAGTGTTTGTGTGGGAGTGTTTGTGTGGGAGTGCTTGTGTGGGAGTGTTTGTATGTGAGTGTTTGTGTGGGAGTGTTTGTGTGTGAGTGTTTGTGTGTGAGTGTTTGTGGGAGTGTTTGTATGTGAGTGTTTGTGTGTGAGTGTTTGTGTGTGAGTGTTTGTGTGTGAGTGTTTGTGTGTGAGTGTTTGTGTGGGAGTGTTTGTATGTGAGTGTTTGTGTGTGAGTGTTTGTATGTGAGTGTTTGTGTGGGAGTGTTTGTGTGTGAGTGTTTGTGTGGGAGTGTTAGTATGTGAGTGTTTGTGTGGGAGTGTTTGTATGTGAATGTTTGTGTGTGATAATTTG
The DNA here is from genome assembly GCA_021962125.1 of Bulinus truncatus. Taxonomy (NCBI): domain Eukaryota; kingdom Metazoa; phylum Mollusca; class Gastropoda; family Planorbidae; genus Bulinus; species Bulinus truncatus. The sequence continues at coordinate 1,361,917 of JAGDYQ010000165.1, forward strand.
TGGGAGTGTTTGTGAGTGTTTGTGTGGGAGTGTTTGTGTGGGAGTGCTTGTGTGTGAGTGTTTGTGTGTGAGTGTTTGTGTGTGAGTGTTTGTGTGGGAGTGTTGTGTCTGAGTAATTGTGTGTGAGTGTTTGTGTGTGAGTGTTTGTGTGTGAGTGTTGTGTCTGTGTAATTGTGTGTGAGTGTTTGTGTGTGAGTTTGCTGGAGTTACGATTTAGTCTTTCTTTGTATATTTTTTTGTAAATCATTTTTGTTTTTTTCCATTAAACCTAATAATTTTAAGTAAAAAACTTGTAATGTTTGGGAGTGGGGGGAGGGAGATTTCAAATGTCACAAAAAAAAATTATTAGTTCGTTTATTTTTTCTTTAATTGAGTTTTTTTTTACATTTATTTCTTTGTGCATGTTATAATAAAATGTGTTATTTTTTCTTCAATTTATTGTCATTGTAGAACATAGTTCATTGAAATGTAACCAAACATTTTGTAGGACTTGCACATTAAACAGTATGTGTATGCTATAATACATATTGTTTTTATAGCTAAATTGCTTGTGAAGTATGACACGTGGGGCATCTCTGTTTCCTGGTATAACAGATAGTTTCAATATGTTTTCAGATCCATTTGTCGCAATAGTTTCGTAAAACAAGTGAAAAATTGTGACACGGCGTAACCGGGCATTTCTTTTTTTTTTACTTCAACTATTTTGTTTTTACTTTAGCAGTCCTAATGAATGGTACCTAAAGTATTACATTTATGATACCATTCATTAGACAGTATGGTGAAATGGTAGGACTAATGGTATAAATACACACACAACATAGCTTTTATGATGTAATCTAGTAATAGACTATCTAGTAATGGACTATCTTGTGATCAAAGTTTACGCATGGGAGTGGCTGCGATAAACATGAATTAATAAATTGATATCTTACATTGGTCTTCAAAATATCAACTATTGCCTGTGTGGTAACGTTAACATTCCGAATGACGACATAAAAGCTAAATAACTTTGCTTAATACATCGCTAAAGCTTTACAACGAAAGCTGCATAATAAACAAACATCTCGTAAGGTAATGTTTTACAGTAACAACTAAAAACACTAACGGTAACACAACTACAACCACATTCAGCGATATACGACTAACACTTTATAATAACAGCGAGAATAATCTACTTTCCGTATCATTGATCTCATGATTAACGCTTTATAATAACAGCTAGAATAATCCACTTTCTGTATCACTGATCACATGATTAACGATTTATAATAACAGCTAGAATAATCTACTTTCTGTATCAATGACCTTATATTGACATTTGCTCACCTACGTTGTAAATAATAATTCTGTTAATCACGACTGGTGTATTGTAGGTTATGTTGAGATGGGGGTGTGTGTCAGACACATCCGTGTTGGCACAATCAAACTTTGAACTTCCTGGTGACTTGATGCCGTCAATCGCTCTCTGGGCATTTAACGGATTGTTGTTGGATGATTTAGTCACTGTCTGTCCCAGCGCCATATTTCTCCCTATAAAAAATAAGATGATCTATCAAATGACGTGGTGGTTGAATGGCTATGCTGCTTTACTTTTTTTTTTTTGCTTTTTTTATGCAGGCTATCCTGGTTCGATTTCTCTCAAGAATTTTTTTTTTTAATTTATTTTTAATAGTTTATCCTTTTGGTTTTTTTTTAATGAATAGTAACAACAACTAATTAGATCTCTTTGACAATTTTTTTTAAAACATTTTTTCAATTGAAATAATTTATCTTTTAGGATGTTGTAAGGAATAGAAACAACGACTAATTAGATTTTTAATTTCGTTCATAACTTAAGAAAAGACAAAATTATTTTAAAAATATGTATCAAAGCTAAACAATAGTCTATCTCTATGAAATGGCTTTGCAGGGTACAGCTAGTTGTAAAATAATATGTATCAAAGCTGAACAATAGTCTATCTCTATGAAATGGCTTTGCAGGATACAGCTAGTTGTAAAATAATAGACATAAATGAATATCTATAATACAAATTTTACATCATGTGTTCCGGTTTCCGTCTGTCATCGCTACTTCCGTCTGTCATCCAACATGGCGGCATAAACAATTCATCCAAGATGGCAGAAACATTTACTGTTTTCTTCTTAACATGCATGATCCGGCTACCAACTGGCCTGTATGGAGGGGGCCCAGTTTGAGGAGGGACCCCAAAATATTTTTTAAACTAAATATTAAGGACATTATCTTATGTCAAAATGTAGCGGCTTCCGAAGATGCGTAAAATCCCTTGGTTCGGCATTGGCTTCACAGAACTATAATGTTGAAAGCTTGATATGTCTTTCTTTTTTAAGAGGCCTAATGTTTTCTGCGTCTGCGGCTTCAACTGCATTGATGGAATAATATGTTTTTAATTGAAGGTCAGCTAAAAGCTACACAACGATTCTTTCTTCTCGGGACCAAGCTTGAGAAGCGTCAAAAAATTATCCCATGTCATAATTCAGGGGCAGCCCCCAAAGTGGCCAAGACACCGGGCCCCTAACTCCCTGTATTTTACATTGCCGGGTCGGCAATTTTTCTTAGTTAATTGTACTATGCTACGATGTGTATAACCTGTTAAACATGTAGCGTTTTGCTTAACACAAGCACTCACTCACGTCTCTCTTTTTTTTTAAATACGCCATGTTGAACATCATAAAACATTAAATGAATAACTGTTTGGAAAGGAGTCCATTAAAATGTTATGAAGGAATATGATTTTAAGAGTTGTTGTTTATGTTTACCCATAGTGAGGATTATTTTCTTTGGGAGGAACTATTTACATATGAACTTTATTTGATGTATTATTAGGTGTCCCTATTCTCAAATGTATTTTGGCTACAATAATCTGTTCATGTCCTTGGGGCCACTGCAAGTATATAGACTGATTGTTAACGCGCTGAAATATATATCACCATTTTCAACTCCAACTGTGTGCCTACTCGCCGGTCCGGGTACCGGGCCTTTGATAACTAGTATTGTTAAATTTTACACATATAAGTGAACATATTGTTAATCTTTCAATTGAGCGAACGTAATATTTTTCATCGTACTTTTAAGTTATAAGTGAATGTATAGTAAAATATCGTAAAAAGAGTGAATCTACTTTTAACTATCTGACCTCCACTGACATAAAGGGAGCATATTTTCTGTGACCTCTGTATCCTAAGAAAGTTGATCGTAATGTGGGTCACGGCGGTTGACAGCTGACAGTAACAGTCCATCACGTCTAGGCCCATATATTGTTTACGTTCCATCGTCTTACATTCTTCTTCTTTCTTGTCAGAGGTGATAAATGTCGTTGTAACGGTGATTAGTCTCACTGATATAAAATAAGCATAACAAAAGTGATATAATATATATATATATATATATATAGTGGATTCCGCTTAATTGGGACACCGCTAAGTTGGGACAGCCGCTTATTTGGGACAAATCTCAAAGAAACCAAACTATGAAGCCAATAGTAAATGTGTATGTTTAATTGGGACAGCCGCTTAATTGGGACAAAAAGCCTCGGTCCCGATGTGTCCCAATTAAGCGGAATCGACTGTATATACTAGATATTAAGCCGGGCGTTGCCCGGAAAATCTAGGTGTAATGTGAAACCCATTCCTAATCAATTTAACTACAGAATTTTGCAAATACGATTAATTAGGTTAATTAGGTGCTGATTTATGCCACCTTCCTAATGTGCAGAAACGTTAAAACAAATTCCTTAGATCCGTGTTTCTCAAACGATTTCGTGACTGTACCCTAAAGGGTGCGACTGTGCCACAAGGGTTGCGACTGACCCCAAAGGGTGTGAAAGTATGTCCGCCAATACAAATCACAAGTAATTTCTTCAGACATTTGGTTGTTTTAAACGAAATATAAAAGTCGCTGTGTACCTCTGCATCAATTTAGCATTGGCCCCGTCCCTTTCCCTTAGGATACGAGCATTACCAGTTGAGAGCCGTGGCCTTAGATAATACAAATATTTATATAAAATAAATGATAAAATAAGAGTGATAGTTGGTGAGTGTGTCATTTACCGTTGGTAGCATGCAGTCTTATAAACGTGAATGGTATTGGTGCGTTGAAAGTGATGGTAATGTTTTTGAGAAGCGAGAAGGTGACACAAGTTTCATCAAAACCATCAATGAGATAGTCGACATATTGCTCCGGTACAGCTGTCGCTGAGGCTTTATACACTGAGACAAGATCTTCTGAAAGAGAAACACTGCAGGTCATTATTGCCGCTGAGGCTTTATAGACTGAGACCAGATCTTCTGAAAGAGAAACACTGCAGGTCATCACTGCCGCTGTTGATGTAAATCTTGTTTGGTAAAGTGTGCAGAGAAATGTCTTGCATAGACTATGGCAAAAAATAGTTCAACTTAACATGTTTGATATTGTAATGTTTAAAGACTTGAACAGATAGGTACTTCGAGCTTCTAGATCACGCCCCCCCCCACTTCAACAATGACCAGTGTCACGCCCATGATCACGGCTACTCCGACAGTGACGAGGTGTGCTGATGCTACACAACCTGTCACGATTGATTTGTTTAAATTTAAGACAAAACATTTTATCTTTGCATGCTGTGGCTAGATGTTATATATTATATTTAGAACAGTATTTACATCATCGATATTTATAGTTCTAACAGTAATTTAGACATTCGTTTCAGAGTAATGCTATATATGTGAGAGGACGGATGGTCGTGCGGTAAAGCGCTCGACTGTCGACCTGATGTTCGATTTCCGGTGAGGACCAAGGAATATTTCCCCAATTTATCTCCCGTGGTGCCTTCAAGGCCATAGCACTATCGGCTATGGTGGTGATGAAAGAAGGGCACAATAAATACCGTCCCACTAGTGGTTTATAGGATCTAAGAGATTTCATCTCAGCCTTACAAGGACTTCACACACATATATGTGATGGATATATTCCAAATTACTATTTTAGTATTAGCAATTGTTCAATTTTGCATCGGTTACAAACAGTGTTATCGGTTACAAACAGTGTTATCAGTAGCAAACAGTGTTATCAGTTACAAACAGTGTTATCAGTTACAAACAGTGTTATCAGACGTATCTGTCCTAATGTAGGGGACCTCTCCACCGACCTTGATGCTCCTGTTGTTACGCATTCATTTTGGCCAGACACGTGATATACTAAAAACTACTGGTGATTTTAAATGTAATTTCACAAAACGTTTTCCATGTACATGTACTCACATGATTGTACTTTTTTTCTTATAAGTTATATTTATTTAATTTCTTAAAGTTTTCCACTTAAGCTAACATCTCTGACCTTGAGATGCAGGTTTATTGTCAGTTGTCGGTAGTTTTAAGACTCAACATTTTGGCTCATCGATCTGCTAATATTAATGTGTGTATTTTTCTTTAATCCTGTGTTGTTGCTTTTATTTTGGATTTGTTTGCAAAGATCTTTTTTTCACATCATTCACAACTATATACACCTCATATGCAATTATTCTTAAAGCTGTGAAATGTCACTTCTGATCGTCACTGAAAATGAATATCGGTTCATTTCCGGAAAAGTGTAATTTAAAAATAACAACCGAATACAATTTAATTTTGTTCAATGGTTGAAGAAAAAATAAAAAAAGCTTTGGCTTTGCCAGCCGCCAAAGTTTCGTTTCCATAACAACGCCTCAAATGTGGAGTATCATAATTTTAAATTCAATGGTAAGGAAAATAATCCGACAAACGAATACATATTTATAAACTTAAACATAGTCAACAATTTAAAAAAATGCATAATACAAGAATAAAAAGGTTATAGATATTTTCTTAAGATGATATTCATTATTTAAGGTGTTGGAAAAAAAATGTTTGCTAATATACTGTTAAGATTAATGGAAATGAATAATAAATAACAATGCAGTCACCTCAAAGAGCCGTTGCTATGGAGATAGAGAAGATCCCATTTATTCTAAACTCAATTTAATCGTGCTTGTTTTTCAAGATATTTTGACCTTTGACCCAATAGATTAAAAGCGTATTAAGAGATAACATTTAACTTGTAACAAGTTTATGGATTAGGGCTAGAGTTAGAAGTTTGTAAAAACAGGAGATAATCTTTACATGTATAAATATTGCTCATCTGGATTTATTTGTTTGGCCTTACGTACGATGTTGACACAGATCTCCAAACCAGCCAGGTGAACATAAATTTGTCCAACACATTCCGTCTCCTCTACATCCAGTAGTACAGTGACACCTGTACTGACACTTACTACCAAACCACCCAGCAGTGCAGGCACCTTTAGATAGACAAGTATGAGTACCAGATGAAATAAAATTGTTATGGAACTCTCCTGTTTATGGTGGGATAATTAAACAATTGAAACTGATTCAAATCTAAAAATAATAATAATACATAAGATGCTTCATGAATGTGAATTTTAGTTTAAATGAATTTAACTTGATAAATAAATTGTAACTTAATATTAGATGAGATATAAACTAACTCACCACACACAAGGCTGAAGAATTCTAATGTCAAGGTGAGGTAGGTTAGAAACACTCTTTGAGACATCACAAATGCATCAATACTTACTAGGTCAATTCAGAAATATAAAAGGCATATACATTGTGTATGTTTTGTGTATAAATTGTTTATTCAATGTGTATATATTGTGTATACATTGTGCATACATTCTTCGTCTTAAAAAGATACTTAAAAATCTTATCTCACTTATTACACCATGTGAAGTTCCTCTAAATATGAGCATCAGCTAAGTGGTGCACACTTGATGTAAAAAGATCAACTTTATTGTTCAATTAAAGCTTGAGTTAGACAGGACTTAAACAAGTTTACATTAAACAAATAACTAGGTTTTATAAGCATATAACATTTTAAAAATGACATGATTTCAATGTAAGATACTATTTAATTTAAAAACTAATATTGTTTTTAGTTAGATAAACAGTTATTTTTAAAGTTATCAACTTTAAACAATAATATGAAAGGCTAGTAAAGAAAAAAAAAATATTGTAGCTGACAATGGTCCTCCCACATCAAACAAATTAATATAAACGAGCAATATCAATGTTTCCCTTATGATGACGTCTACTTACATTTTTTTTTAACTTTACTTATGTGTCAATGGAAGGGTTTCACGCTGAAAAAAATTCTAACGAGCGAAAGCGTAGCAAAAAGTTTCGATTTGGTTTGGCTGAACCTTAAATGGTTTAAAGGTAATTTAAATACTCAGATCAATGTTTGACAAGTTTTTTTTTTTGTGTTGTAGCATTTATCAAGTTAGTCTAATCGTAGAACACCTCCTGGCCATTTGATAGGGTTAAGGTACAAGGTTTTGGAAAAGAATAATCTTTAAAAAGATATCTCAAGAGGAAAGTTTTAGGAAACAAAAACACAAAAGTTTTCAAAGTTTCCCCCACGCTTTCCATTCTTTTGTGGATCATGGACCCTACGGCAAACACAGATCATGGCGGGCCACACTGTGATCGATAAAAAGACGATGTAACAGTATTCAGTGGAGGAAAGTAACGCAATGGTTCCTGACACATCAACAACTTATTTAGTCAGTGTTAAACCCTTCGCATAATAAAAATACCTAGAGAGACTCATCTTCACAGTTTGACTTTTTGTTAGAAAGCCATTGTTTGTTTTTTAATAGAAAAAATAAATGACCACATCTTCAATACATTTCAGAAATGATTTATCCGGGGAAAATCCAAGGTGTATATGTATATAATTAGCACAAGTTAGTCGTGTCTAACAGGTTTTATGGCATAATCTGACCTTTTGCTTTTGGCCAAAGAACAAATCAACTATTCTAACAAAATGAATATCCAAAATAATCATTATATCCGTTCAATTCATATGTAATTTAATTGGTGATTATTTGATATCGGTGTGATGGATAACTGAAGATTAAATAAGTTTTTAAGCTTTTTCCTCAGATAAAAAAATTAATTTGGCACTTTCTTTGATTAATTCCTTTTTATAAAAATTATTCTACTATTAAACAAAAAATATTAAAACTTTTTTTTCTAATTGACATATTTTATAAACGTATCGTTATTGGAAATGATTAGGAAATCTCTTTCAAACTAAATATGTTTCTTGTTAGATTACTGTTTCGAAATTTGTACCAAACTGTTTTTTTACAATATAATAAATTTAAATTTATCTAAATTTATAAAAATTAAATAGAAGAAAAATATTAGCTTGATGTGAGAAGAAATTTAATAAGTTTGTAAATTAAATCTCTGATATTAGTTATTTAAAAATAAGCAAATGTTTCCCTTTTCAATAAGTTCGATAATAATTTCAAGTTTATTGATTATTAATTTGTACAATGTCTTACTTTAATACAGTTTCTTGAATTTCAAAAGTGTTATTTACTTTTTCGTTTTAAATTTTAGTAATCAACTAATGTGACCGAAACCTAGTGGGATTTCCCGTTTTACTGTATTAAACAAACTAAAAAATTCGCACGAGGTGCATTTTATAGTCCCATATGTATACTAGTAAACATAGGCTCGGTACCCGGACCGGCTATTAGGCACGCAGTTGGAGTTGGAAATGGTGATATGTATTTGAGCGCGTTAACAATCAGTCTATATACAAAAAATAGCATGTCTATGTACTCGAAATGACCCCAAATGACATGAACAGATTATTGTAGCCAGAACACACTTTTGGGACACTACATAAACTACATATTTTATATAGTTCATCCCAAAGAAAATAATCCTCCTTATATGTACAGAAGCTTAACAAAAACAATCCCTGACTGTTAAACTTTGAATCCAACATCCAACTTTACATATCATTTAAAAATCTAAATTCGTTAATATTATTTTCAAGGACTCATTTCCAAACAGCTCTTCATTTTGTTTTATCATGTTCAACATACAAACGTAACAACTTTACATGATTTGCGCACACCACTCCATATCATTTAAAAATCTTTATCTATCTATCTATCTTTACATACGTCTTACATATTATTAGCACCACAGTTACAATATTACAAAAAGGGCATTTAGTATAACTGAATGTTCTTAGTGCATTTAATGAACAAAACGCGCACCATACTCTCATTTGGTAAGTTGTCTCTTTTCTGTTTCTATAATTTTGGAATTCCCCAGACTTTTTTATACAGACGGATGACGCGCGCTTTTTTTTTTAGCGATGTACTATTTCCTCTCTTGCGGTGCCGTGTATTTGTAACGTGCAGACATGTGACTTTTATTGCCATGAACATCCTTTACACCGCACGGTGTGAAGGTCTGTCAAAAGTACTGTCGACTATGTTAGACGATTATGTATATAGATATATGTATATGCATACTATATATAACAATATTTATGTATATATATATATATATATATATATATATATATGTGTGTGATTTGAATCAGCACCAAATTATAATACTTGTTTTTAAATATAAACCTCTACATCAGTTTCAAATCACACATTTCTCCAAACAAAGCTGAATTCTAGCTCCATCTGTATTCCAATTTTTAACCCAGGTGCTAGTAAAGGCCAAAATGGTTCTGGACATGAGTGTGTCCTTCAGATACCATATGGACAACACATTGTTTGATCTTTTTGGCTTACAAAACAAAGTCCATGTGGAAGTTTAATAACGAGGCTCTTTTAGCGGATTTCATTGTGGTGATGGAAGACTTTGAAAATTATTTATAAACAATTGCTAGTAGCTTCACCAGGGCGAAAAAGCTTGTTTCAATCATCAGTTTTATTACTAAAATGGAATTTATATATTAGAATGTATCTAGAAGAGATTAAAATCAGCCAAGCATCGCCAATTGATGGGACTTGCTTAACTCTCTGTTGTCATCACCTACAAGTATCTCAGCAGCCATAGTTATAATGATGGGACTTAACTCTGTCTTATAATCACCTACAAGTGTCTAGATAAGGAAAATTAATAATGATGGGACTTAACTCTGTGTTGTTATCACCTACAAGTGTCTGGTCAGAAAAATTTATAATGATGGTTCCACAGATCCAAGGGTACATTCTAAAATCCAAAAAGGAGTCAAGCCCTTTGAAGTCTGAGATCAAAGAATCAACATCTGCTTTTTTATCAGTAGTCCTCCATCACTACTTTTGGCTGGGATACATGGAAGATTTTTTTTATTTGTGACCTACAAAAATGTGTCTGATATAATCCATTTACAATGAATCCCTACAACACTTTAACTTCCAGAACATAATGTGCACAGTCAATGCTTTTTTTTTCAATGTAAACGAGTTTGTCCAACAACTGGTTAATGTAAATATATGACAATCAAATATAATTTTACCATGTTTACCCTTCTCTCATAAGTAGGCTTTATGGCCATTTCAAATGAACCAATAAACTTGTTATAGAATGAACCAATAAACTTGTTATAGAATGAACCAATAAACTTGTTATAGAATGAACCAATAAGATTTTTAATGTTTATTTTTACCATTAATTATTTTAATACCGAGTCATTTCGTTTATTCGTACTCCGATAAAAATTTATTTCAAATAACACAACACAACGCTTACGTCTTCATCGGTGTCTTGGTTTATATAGGAAAGTATTTCTGGGACTTTACAGGTCGTGTGATTTACAACAAAAAAGATAATAATATTGTGTTACACAATAAAAAAACATATTTAACCAAATATTAACAATTTATAATAAATCTTTAATTTGTATATGAATACACCATGTCTACTCCGATCGATAGCACAATTTTACTTCAAACTTAGCAATATATAGGTTTAGAAAATTTCATTCCATGTTACCAAAAGACAGTTTAAGGTTTAATAAGTTTTACCCTAAGCTCTATTTCATTTGCAAGTGTTTTACTGTTCAATATATTTATTACTGACGTTTGATACTTTCAAAACAGCGCTGTTTGGTTAAATCGTAATTTAGTGACGGCTAGGTCATGAGGTCTGGTATGCTCAATGTTGCTTTGGCTTTGATTCTAACTCACTCTCAGTGACCTTTGACCAGCGCAACAGTTACTATTACAGCAATGACTATGAATGTAGATTGAGGAAATAGACTGCGCTCTTATATCTATAAGCCGTGATGTAGAACAGTATACAAAATAGTACCAGAAGATATACCCTCTAATGTAATATCAAGTTTAAGTATTTTGGTGGTGACCATCTTCGCTAACTCCATTTCCTCTACCTAACATTCTTAGTTTGACGAATAGAAAAATCCCAATGAGTGCTTGCATCATAGCAAAGACTACATATAGAAACGGTAACATAAAATAAACTTTATCTCCATTTTTTGATTGAGATATCTTTGGTATGATGGGCTCTCCTGCAGAAGAGGAAAAAAATGGTAAAATTTGTGTTTCAGTATTAAGTCCGATCAATGATCTGTGATTTGTTTAAATACGTAAAAAATAAAGATTAGTTGAGTTCTTACTAAGGCAAAATATTTTTATGTCAAGGTCATACAGTACCATAATGTAATGTATGATTCGTTCATTCCGTAATATGTTGTCCATATACCTAAGATGACTGTAACAGGGTTTGTCTATTTACGTTCACTACCAAGCATGTTTACCTATAAGATAATTTTTAACGGTACGCATGATCTTTATACACAGTTCATATGATTCACTTTGAGCCTCATCAAATAATACAATAACAGCATGCTTGTATGCACCCCGTATACAATACCATCTTACATATATATATATATATATATATATATGACCAGGTCATCAATTTTTTTTTGTCTATGACCAGTAGTCTGTAAGGTTGATTTGAATAATGTCTGTTTGTATCTATATCCTGTGTAAACATCCCCGTATGTCTGTTTGTATCTATATCCTGTGTATACATCACCGTATGTCTGTTTGTATCTATATCCTGTGTATACATCACCGTATGTCTGTTTGTATCTATATCCTGTGTATACATCCCCGTATGTCTGTTTGTATCTATATATCCTGTGTATACATCACCGTATGTCTGTTTGTATCTATATCCTGTGTATACATCACCGTATGTCTGTTTGTATCCTATATCCTGTGTATACATCACCGTATGTCTGTTTGTATCTATATCCTGTGTATACATCCCCGTATGTCTGTTTGTATCTATATCCTGTGTATACATCACCGTATGTCTGTTTGTATCTATATCCTGTGTATACATCACCGTATGTCTATTTGTATCTATATCCTGTGTATACATCCCCGTATGTCTGTTTGTATCTATATCCTGTGCATACATCCCCGTATGTTTGTTTGTATCTATATCCTGTGTATACATCCCCCGTATGTTTGTTGGTATCTATATCCTGTGTATACATCACCGTATGTCTGTACACGCATTTCAAAAAAATGCCGAAACTGTACGCCCAATTACATTATGCCATTGTACACCCTATACCCAGTTATACTGTACCATTGTATCCCTATACCCAGTTATACTGTACCAATGTTTCTCTATACCCAGTTATACTGTACCATTGTATCCCTATACCAAGTTATACCATTGATATCCTCTATCCATTTATACTGTAACATTGTATCCCTATACCAAGTTATACTGTACCATTGTATTCCTATACCCAGTTATACCATTGATATCCTCTATCCCTTTATACTGTACCATTATATCCCTATACCCAATTATACTGTACCATTGTGGCTCTATACCCAGTTATACTATGCCATTGTATCTCTATATCCAGTTATACTGTACCATTGTATCCCTATACCCAGTTATACTATGTCATTGTATCCCTTTACCCAGTTCGTGTGTCGGTCAAGTGTCTGTAAGCACAGTTTTAGTATTCCCGGTTTATATTTTATAACAATGTCCAGTTTATATTGCATAAGTGTGTCTCAATAAATCATTTATAATGTCTGACTTAACCTGAATAAAGATGGTGACATATTAAAGTCTACCTCAACTAAGAAGATTATAATTGTATGTGTATCTAAGCAATAAAGATGTTTATTCAATGTATAACTGCACTAACAAGATTATAACTCATTAATTAACATAAGCCAAGAACATAATAATTTAATGTTTACCTATATTACAGATATTATTTTCCTTGTCATGAAGATAACCTATCTTACACACAGAACATGCTGTAGTAAAATTTCCACATTCCTTACAAAATTCATGACATGTACAGTTAAGTCCATGGCTTTGGTTGCAAGCTTTAATTTTTTACATGGAACAAAAATAAAATATTAGATACACAGATTATGCATGTAGTAAGATTTCTTGTAAACAGTGATTCTAGTAGCAATGATAGTTGAGTTTGAATGTAATTGTATGAGATAAAAACTGTGTCGCCAATTCTGTACCACTGCCCGCTGATCGTGTTGTTTTTCACTTCTCTGATATATTAATTAGTAGCACGTGGGTCGCGAAATGTTCTCAGTGGACAGGTGTCCCTCAGATGTGTCTACCACCCCCATTTAGGCAGCACCGATATTGTCACCCGGCCTCCTTGAGACGACCCTGATAATGTTCTTATTTTAGACGTCACTCCTCTTATTCTATTGTATCTGAGTGGCAAATGTCTTTGTTTCGGCCCTGATATTTTTCAAAAGGACACAGTTGATAACGCCCTTACTCTCTACCAGCCTGCTTATGTATGCCTAGTAGCATCTGTTCAGTTAGCGCATATCTGTGGTATACGTCACACGTTATTTAGTTATTAAACGATTCTTTGCACACATAACTACTGTTCGGCAAGTGGGAAAACCTCAAAAAATTGTGACGCCAAAAATGCTACAACTAAAACTTCGAAATATTCACAAACATACGTCATATTTATACTGTTCAACGCCTAACGATTTTCCTCACATGCATTTTTAATGAAGTTATCTAGCATAACACCATAGCATCAACATTGATGGCTCATAACTAGCAAACTCTCTTCTGTCAACCATTTGTCAGCCAGAACCTTCAAGTAAATTGGAAGCAAAATTTCAAAGAGAAGTACCATAAACCAAGAGATGAATGCCATAACTTTGCAAGCCAGTCAAATCGTCGGCAGAGTGAGAGCGAAGATTTGGCAACTAAAGTTTCAAGGTCTAAACATCACTTGCCAATTGAAGTGAGAAGCAGATAAAACATTAAAAAATGTGCTGATCTGAGACAATCTGTTTGAGAATACAGTGAATGACAGAGTCAAATGGCGTTCGGCTGCAAGAGAGACACCTCTACCGCATGACTAAACGACACAGTTGCCTCGACAGTGGACAACCCTGCCCACACTGCAATGGGCAATTCATTTCTGCTTTTGGGCTTCAAAGGTCACCTTAGGACCCTCAGCAAACAGGCAGAAAAAATATATTCAAGACACGAGAGTTAACCGACTACAGAACCAAAACATAGATGTGAGTCCAAATTACTCAAACACATTTCCAGATGTTCACACACACAAACACTAAGAAGTTAAACATCACAACCATTATTTAGAAAGAGAGAATTACTAAAGTCCAACAAACATCGACTCACGAGTTTGACATTTGGGAGGATCTATGAAGCCTTCACACCCGTAGTCGCAACTGCCTGTCAAGTAATTGCAGTACCCTTTGTAACAACGAGTATTGCATCTTTTTGAACATTTCTCACCGAATGTACCTAGTGGACAAACTGCAACAGAAAAATACTAAAGTGAAACGAAACAATAAATCTGTGATCAAACTTTTACTTTCGTTTCGAGTTTCCTCCGTAACTACTTTTTATTTAGGCAATATCATTATCACCGTGGTTACTTAAATTTTAAATTCCATCTTTACGAACCCTTTCTACAGACTGGGAAATCTCTAAATCCTGGACATCCTAATTCACATTGTCCATCCGTAGGGCTGCATGTCTTATCCAGACAATGATTGCAGTCATCTTCACAGTTTCTACCGTAGCTGCCAATAGGACAAACTGCAAAGTTCATAAAAAGTATTGATAACATTCTCAATTTGTAATGGCCAAGTAGCTAAAAGGTCAAGAAGCAAAAAGGTCAAGTAGCTAAAAGGTCAAGTGGCTAAAAAGACCAAATATGTCGATCAAGCTTACTTTAAAAAAAAATAACCTGCTACGATGTGTAGAGACTCGAAACTCAATATATTTTACACAATTGAATGATATACATTGATGTATCACGTTACCTGTAAGTTCTAATTGTACGATATACATTGAGACATTAAGTTCATTGTATGTTTTATTAACTAAAGCAATCCCTATTATTTGTTTCTGTTGCTCATTATTTTACGTATTTTTTTTATAATTCCATTTTGGTAAAGTATTCCATTACTTCACGCTAAACACTTTATGTGCGAGGTTTATGTTTCAAAGTATAGATGAATACATCCCATACCAGATGTCATTAAAAGACTTGGATAATTTGACTTATGTGACTCTAATGACAACACAATGTAAACCATTGGTCCATTAATGACATCGAGTTTGACTTGTGAGCTGTATAGACTATTGATTTAAAGAACAGATCGAAGGAGAATGATGTTATAAAGTTAAAAATGTATGTGACTGAAAAGCTTGTGTGTGTGACTTGGTTAGTTAACAGCAATGTTATTAGCAAATAATTGTGTTTTTTATATATGTGCTTAAGGAGAGCTAAATCGTTAATAACATTTTAAACGTACTTTTATCACACAAAGGTGGATTTGAGTAGCCAAAGCAACCAAAGTCACAAGTTCCAGTGATAGCATTACAACCGTCCCAACAAGATGTATTGCATGACTTAGAACAGTTCAAACCATATTTCCCAATATCGCACACTGAAAAAAAAATTCGTTCAAATATGTGTGTTTTTTTTAAAAAGGGAAATACATAATTAGAGAGATTTAATATATGTTAGTAGGTTCATCATGAAAGGAAAGATTTATAAGTGGACATTTACAGGAAGAATAATGAATATGTAGACTATATTCTCAGTCATTGTTCTAACATATTCTCAAATCTATTTGGTGGACATAATTGCTCCCATACTTTGGTATATCAATAAGTGTTCGTTAGGGAAAATGAAATCTGAATGGGCATTAAAGCAAAATTTCCCATAATATGCGGTGACTACAGAAACAGATGAAGTGAACTTCATCTTTCCAAATGGTTTTCTAAATGAACTATAATACTGTCATAAAGCTCTAATTACTAAAGACAGTGTAAGAAAAATGTCTGTTTTGCATTTATTATCGTACATTTGTTAGAGCATTTTCGAAAAAAAAGCTCTATTGTCCCCATTTTCCTCTGTCTGTCTATCTGTCTGTCATCCCTAGATCTCAACAACCATAAGTCCTAGACCCATGATGTATATATCATTTTGTAGGTCTTGGTCTGCCAAGAAATGACTCTTTTTCCATTTCATGATCTGACCTCTCAGGGCCGTAAAGGGGCCTTAGTACCGTTTTTACTATATAAGCTATATTAATAAAGGAGCGCTATATCTCAGCAACTATAAGTCCTAGACCCATGATGTATATATCATTTTGTAGGTCTTGGCCTGCCATGTGTACATCAAAAGTTTATTTCGCGATAGGACCTCTGAGGGCCGGGCTTCAGGGCTCCTAAGGGGCTTATATTATATATACACCTTGTACGTTCAATAACCCATTCATTTGGTGCGAAATACTGCAGCACGTAGTTTCACCAAGATTTATTAAGAAACTCATCCAAATGAAATAGTAAGCTTGTGTTCTGAGTTTTTAATTGAAAGTATCAGAGCTATGCAACATATTGACAGGTTTTCGGACGATTAAATGACATAATTTAGAATGTTTTCAATTATAAGTCCTATTTCAGTAACCACAAACCACCCTTGTAGTTAGATTTAAGAGACAATAATTTTTTTTTCAAATATAAAGAAACGTCTTTATA
Organism: Bulinus truncatus; assembly: GCA_021962125.1. NCBI lineage: Eukaryota > Metazoa > Mollusca > Gastropoda > Planorbidae > Bulinus > Bulinus truncatus. The sequence goes on from JAGDYQ010000165.1 coordinate 1,378,834, forward strand.
ATTTTTTTACAGATATATGCATTACACAATTGAATTTATAAACATTTCCAAATTTTACAAATATTTACTGCAAAGATACATACGTACTGATACATATACTTACGTGTGTGAAAATGTCCAGAATGGAACAGGCGCTTGTATTTATATTACCTGAATGTGTACCTGCATTCTATTTTGCATCTAATGGAACAGGCTTAATTCTGTTTTGCATTTATTATAATTTTCATATTCTGTTTTGCCAAATTATTATAGTACACTGTATTCTGCTTTGCAATTACATTATAGTATTTGCATTCGGTTTTACATTTGCCACAGTACACTTTTATTGCTACATTGGTTTAAAAAAAATTAAAATGCGTGTTTACTACAAAATCGTTAACATCTGAAAATAGATGTTTTTTTTACTTAGGATAGGTTTTTGGGTATTACATGAAAAGGAGTGAAAAGGGTTGGGGTGGGGAGAAATTTATCCTCTATAATGTTATGAAGGGAGATGGTCAATTTTGCTTTACATATTTCGTTAGATAAAATATGATCAGTCCTGATGGCGACATGTAGCGAGACAATCACGTGTAGTCCAGACTAAGTATGAAGTAAATACACGTTACTTCTTTTGTTGTTGATTTGTATGCATACAGCATCTTTAAAAATGTCTGCAATGACGCCACGATATTGAATGAAGCTTGGGAAAACCATTTATCTTTGTTGTTTCGTCCTCTTACAGGTTTCAGTATAAGGCAGTTCACTAGTTGTCTTTATGGTGACAGTAAATGAGTGTGTACTTACTAGCTGTGCTTTTTATGGTGACGGTAAATGGGTGTGTACTTGCTAGCTGTGTTTATGCTGACAGTACGTGGGTGTGGAAACGTACTAGTTGTGTTTGATGGTGACAGTACATAGCTGTGTACTTATTATCTGTTATTATGGTGACAGTACATTGGGTGTGTGTACTTACAGCTGTGTCTTATGGTGACCGTTACGTGGGTGTGCACTTACTAGTTGTGTTATTTATGGTGACAGTACATGGGTGTGTGTACTTACTAGCTGAGCTTGTATGCTGAACAGTAAATGGGTGTGTACTTACTAGTTGTGTTTGATGGTGACAGTACAAGTGCTGGGTACTTACTATCTGTAATTTTATTGCTGATTGTGGTATGGGTGTGTTCTTACTAGCTGTGTTTATGGTGACAGTAAAATGGGTGTGTACTTACTAGTTGTGCTCATATGATGACAGTCGTGGGTGTGTACTGTACTAGTTGTGTTTTATGATGACAGTATTTCGGTGTGTACCATTTTCACTTTTATGTGAAGTGCATGGTGTACTTATACTTTAGCAAAGTACATGGTAAATTTATACTTGTTTTTATGGGTACTTACTGTGATTATATGGTGACAAGTATATGGGTGTGTACTTAACTAGTTGTGTTTTATGGTGCATTGTGCATGGGTGTTTTTTTACTAGTTGTGTTTTATGTTGACAGTAATGAGTGTGTACCTTAATAGTTTGATTTATGGTAGACAGCATGGTGTACTTACTAGTTGTGTTTTGTATATATTAGTATGTGGGTGTGTTCACTTTGTGTTGTATGGTGACAGTACATGGTAAAATTTACTAGCTGTATTTTATGGTGATATGTGGTGTACTTACTAGGCTGTGCTTCATGGTGATAGTAAATGGTACTTACCATTGTGCTTTATAAGACAGTAAGGTGTAATTTTAGAAGTAAAATTGCGCAGCACTTACTAGTTGTGCAGTATGTGATGGTGATAAATTACATTCAGATGTGTACTTACTAGCTGTGCTTTATGGTGACAGTACATGGGTGTGTACTTACTAGCTGTGCTTTATGGTGACAGTACACGGGTGCGTACTTACTAGCTGTGCAGTATGATGACAGTACGTGGGTGTGTACTATCTAGCTGTGCTTTATGGTGACAGTACATGGTATGTACTTTTTAACAGTGCAGTATGATAACAGTTCATGTCGAGTACGGTAAAAGTGCATGGTTTGTACTTACTAACTGTGCAGTACGGATCACTGAAGCCCACACAGCCATGCAGACATTGTCCATCTATCTTGTTACAAGACGTATTGTAGCATACACTATTACACTCAGACAAACAGTTTGCTCCATACTTTCCTGCGGGACACACAGCTTCAATAAAAAATAGCAAACATTACTTTAAAAGCAATAATAACACTTGACAAACAAGTATAACACTTGACAAACAAGTATAGCACTTGGCTAACAAGTATAACACTTGGCTAACAAGTATAACACTTGGAAAACAAGTATAACACTTGGCAAACAAGTATAACACTTGACAAACAAGTATAACACTTGACAAACAATTATAACACTTGGAACCAAGTATAACACTTGGCAAACAAGTATAACACTTGGCAACCAAGTATAACACTTGGCAAACAAGCATAACACTGGGCAAACAAGTATAACTAGTTCGAGCCACACGCCGTCGAGCTCTGGTCTCGTTATTGGTGCAACTGCTGGTTGTCAAGTTTGTAACTTGAGTTATTACTATGGGCATCTGATCAATAAATAAAGTGCCATTTTTACTGCCATTAGATTAATAACAAACGGTCAAATAGCACAACTTGGGCTAAATTATATTCTTACATCTTTAGATTATTGCTTGTTAAGTGTGAGAAAGATAGAAAGTGAAAGAGGTAACGCAAGTACATAGATATAAATAATTAACGTATAGTAAAGGTTATTAATAACAACTGTCCAATGTATCTAGAAATTGTTGAAACTAGTCACTGATAAATTATCATATACAGATAAGGTATAGAATCCTATATTCAAGAAAATAATGAAATGTGCTGGATACATTTTGGCAACGTTACTGACAATGAAAGTGCAAAACGATTAATGTGTTTATATTTAAGTTTTGTTCTAAAACATGCTTAAGTTAAACATGTCATCCATTACCAAGACTACCATGTTCATGTCAAGTTGTAATGCAATTAGTTTAGAGGAGATGAAAATTAAGTTCGCGTACAGATAGCTGACTGTATAAAGTGTAATGTTAGTACAATACGATGTGTTACTTACATGATCGACAGTCAGGTAAAGTCTTCTCGTACATACATATGAACATACATGATCCGTCCATAGCACTGCATAAGTTATGACAAGACTCGGGGCAAGTATGTAAACAGCCCAGACCCCAAGTACCAGGAACACAGTCTGGAGATAGGGAAACATTTACTGAAATGATATTTCATTTGTAGTTTGTTTTGTTGTTTTTGCTTTTTTGAGCTTTTTAAGTTGACATTTCCTTGAACTTCTTGTGGTGCAAAAGCCTTCTGCATTGACATTTCCTTGAACTTCTTGTGGTGCAAAAGCCCTCTGCATTGACATTTCCTTGAACTTCTTGTGGTGCAAAAGCCCTCTGCATTGACATTTCCTTGAACTTCTTGTGGTGCAAAAGCCCTCTGCAATCACTCTCCTGCAGCACTGTGTTATAGAGAGTCATTTTCCTATCCTCCCCCTCCAATGTTTGGACTTTTCATCTCCTGCTCAAGACCTTCTTCAAATGGTCTTTGGGCGTCCCACCTTTCTTTGGACTTGGGAATTCCACTGCATATTCATTTTTATATCAAATTTGACTATTTTAATGGTCTCATTCAAAATTAATTGACTAAATTAATAATTAACTTTAGATGACTTAGGACTTTTTATAAATGTTAAATGTTTAAGTCTTGGAAATATATAAATTAGCAGAATGGTGTAAATTTGGTGTGAATATCATGCATTATTTTCAATCAATCAATAGCTATTTACTAAGAGTAAGGGTTTTATGTATAATCTTTCTCCCTCGACGATTTATGCAAATAAAATGGAAATTTTTTTTTCTTTTGAATTTTTAGGAAAACCCCTTTTTTTTTTTAAATAAAGCCCCCCCCGGCCGGGGGGGGGGCGCCCTTTTTTTTGGAAGCCCTTCCCCTGGGCGGGGGGGGGGCCGGGGGGGGCGGGGGGGAACAAAAAAGAAGAGAAAATTTAAAGCTTTCACTCAAACGAAACAGAGCTGAAGTCTGCAATGAGAGAATAATTGTGAATAGCGCTAGACAACGGTTCCTTATCTATCCCGTAATTGTACTTCAAGGGTGTAAACGTATGTCCGCGGGTACCTTCAACACTTAAGTTTGCAACTAAATGTGCATATTTTCATAATGCGATACTTGGTCACATGGTGTGGTGATGAGTTTAGTGGATAAGTCGAACAACAATTTTCAGAGGAACTTGTTTTTTAAAAATCTTGGTTGTTGTGGTACAAAAATATTCTGTCACTGCGTACTCTTGAATAGCCTTCGCGTACCCCACGGGGGTGCACATAGCAACTGCTGAGAATTGGGCGCATTTAGCCTGTGGATTAAACTTTGCTCATGTCTATGCTAGACTGGTCAATCACTCTAATGTTTACCTCCAAACGTCTCCATCTCACACAATGTAAGTATGGGGTTTGTAGAGCCGTAGGATTTGATGTTGCTCGAACCACAATCCTCCAGGTGGGCTGTGTGTGCTAGGGTAAAGAGAAGGACGTAGATGAGTTTACTACCAATGGTCTTGTCCTGATATTGTAGAACTATTGTCTTCTCAGAGTCGAACAATGTGAGATTGAAGTTGTCCAATCGCCTGTCCAAACTCTCACCTATTTTAGGAGAAAACAAACAAAAAAAAGTAGACAACTGGCTAAATAGAAAGTATACAACTGAAACACTTTAAAAGTTGAATGACACACACACACACACACAAATAATGTGAAAGGTGGTGGAAACATATATATATATATATATTACTACTTGCAAGTACCCGGCTTTGCCCGGAGTTTAAAATAAGGTTTTCTGTTTACCTTCTGGTTTTCTCCCTACCACCTCTCTCACTCCCTCCCTCTCTCTCTCTCCCTCTCTCTCCTACCCTCCCACCCTCTCCCTCTCTCTCCCTCCCTCCCCCTTTCTCTCTCTTTATCTCTCTCCATCCCTCTCTTCCTCTCTCCCTCCTCTCTCCCACCCTCCCTCTCTCTCCCCCCCCCCCTTTTCTCTTTCTTTCTTTTCTCCCCCTCCCTCCTTCGCCTCTCTCTCTCCCTCTTTGTTCCCTCTCTCTCTGTACCTCATTTTCTCTCTCCCACCCCCTCCCTCTCTCTCCCCTCCCCCTCTCTCTCTCCCTCCTCCCCCCCTCTCTCCCTCCCTCCCTCTTCTCTTTCCCTCGCTCCCTCCCACTCCCACTCTCTCTTTCTGTACCCCTTCTCTCCCACTTTCTCCCTCCTCTCTCCCCCTCTCCTCCCTCCTTCTCTCCCCCTCTCTCCCCTCCCTCTCTCCCACTTCCTCCTCCCTGCCCCCCTCTATCTCTATCTCTTTCCCCCTCTTTCTCTCTCTGTACAATTTCTGGATCTTGAGTTTACTTACCGCTTTTCTTTAGTAAAGTTTTCTCTAAAATGTTGTGTTCCGTGTATCAAAAGTAAAAAAAAAAACTACTTGATTATGCACAAAGGCAAGTTGGTGTGGCACGATACAGCACCAAATAAAGAAAAATGTATCTTCGGGAAATGACATCACAGAAGATTTTATTTATAGCCCCGATAGTGGTTGCCATATCATATAGTAAAATATTAAAATAATTAATTACAATTAAACTACCCATTAAGATGGAACGAAACTGTTTCATGACCTCTCCCCATGTAATTATGTGTACGTGTACAAAATTTCACGTCATTTGGTTGTCTGGATCTTGAGTTTTAAAAGAACAGACAGATAGAGAAGACAGCAAATGCGTCTTATAAGTATATATATATATATATACATAGGGTGCCCTACTCAAAAAAAAAAATTCTGAGTTTTTATCCTGCCACCCCCAAAATGTGTTGAGAATAAAATCGCCAAATTTTGAATGTATTCTGATAATAATAATTATTGATGACAGCTCAACAGTGTCAAGTTTTGCAATAATCAGTGTTTTGCAGAAGCATTACCATACGATAATCAGTATTCAGCTGTGCCACCCAAAATCAAGACACATATTGCTGTAAAATAGAACAAACAACTGTTTTGTACATATCACCAGAATAGTAACTTTCAGAACCTTCAGCTAATAAACATAAAGAGTCAATTCAACATAGTTCAGACTGAGAGATCACTGTTCCCTCATTACATTTCTTCACCTCCAAGTGATGGCCGATATTCTAGCTGCGGCTGGGACAGTTAAAGTGGACTTATTAGCATTTCAAAAGTCACGATGGTTTCTCTCTACTACTTGTAACAAAAACTGTTTCTATACAATTCCTCTTGATTGGATTTGATTGGTACTCATTGAATACTTGACTCTGGGGCCCTCCACACTCGGCTGCATCATTGACGACTTTCAAACTCGCAGCTTTCTTCTGACCAATAATGTAGTTATTATCAGTAGCTATGTGTCTGGATTCGTGGTCAGGAAATCTTGTTTTGTATATTCAAGGCTGTGCCAAGTTTCCTGGTGTATTGCGATACAAAATCAGAAAGTTTACATTGTGGTAATGTTGGACAGAAGGCTATTCTGCTAGGATGATCTATTTATTTATTTTGTCAAGTGTTATAAAAATACTTTTTGTTTAGATGAGATATCATTGTCAAAAAATGCAAAACCTACCATAATTTTACTCAAGTACCACAAGTGTCAGAGAATGATTTTGTTGCTGATTTGTCAACGATGTCATGTGTTTTTCTCCAATTGTTGAAGTAGCTGCAAATCTCTTCCGGGGAGCAGATGTAGAACATGGGGATGTAAACCACGAATTCAGGTAGACCTTAAGTGTGAAGAAAGTTGAAGTGACCCAGTGATGGCAATTCACGTGCAGTAAGTTGGAACTGAGAAGCAAAATAAAATCTTAAGGCTGTAAATCAGTTTTGCCATCCACCGGGCCCCGGAAACTGGTGGCTAAGCTCAAGAGGCCAGAATCTTTTCATCTGCACCACAAGCTGCACCTAGAAAAAGAAGTGGCGGTTTTTGAAGCTCACGATAATCATCTCTGGGCTGAAACACAGTTAGCTGATTAAGGATGAAGTGAATCAGTTCATCCCGAACTGGATTGAGAATCAATGCAATATAATCTACACCCATTCCACTTGCATACATCGATATGTCAAGTGATCCCGAACATTCACGAAATCTCTGGAATAACTTAATATTAGGTCTACTAAGGTCAAACACCTTTGCTACAATGAGTTCCATTATTATGGCGCCTGCATGCATATAGCTGATCAATTCTCTGCCAAGTGGCTTCTCCAAAAGAATGCAGGCACCTACAAGTATGCCAGTGTTACTGGCCGTAGTGTCGAAACACATGAACTTGATGTTATCAGCAATGTTCCATTCTTGAATAAAATTAACACGTCATTGCCTCGGCCTCTCCAGTTCTATTTGGCAATTTCAGTACTCCCAGCAAATTCATTTGTTCCATCACCGGATACCAGAACAGCAAGACGGTCACGATGTTTGCATCGACTACGTCTGACTGATTGCTTGTTTATCGCCAGGGCTGCAGTAATATGGTCAAATGATTCTGCTGCTGCTGCTGCTGCAATTATACTAATTGCGTTCCTGTCACTGATTTTACTTCTGTCTCATCCCGCTAATAAACCTGTACACACAATATTGGTGGGTCGGACGTCCTCACCCTGGCTTAGTATACACTTTAGGTGGTTCGGGGAGTTCATCAGGATCATCAGGATCACATCCATCAGTAATCTTAGTCTGTCTGTTTCGCTGTCATTGCCGGCAATAAACTCCATCTTCTTTGCCTCATGTTGCATCCGCTTAGCCTCATTTTCCTTAAGATAATGACTGCTCTAAGCGCCTATTATAGAACCTTTGTTCTTCCAAGATTAACACCATATCCACTAGACCCATGCAACCATGACTCCCTTTCTCTATTTGTGCTTCTAGAAAATTGTATGTATTCAAGTACCCGCATCATAGTTAAAGCTTCAGCATGTACAACATCAAACAATTCAGTCAAACGTTCAGTAAATTGGAGCTCCTTCTTCTGAGTATTTGTTCGGTGGGATGTATTTTTTGCTATTTCAATCCACTGCTGGAGATCCTTTATCTTAGCAATTATGTGGCATTCTTTGCGAACTGGAATGCGTGCTTTATGCCATAACTAGACAACTTCTTTCATTGTCACTGTGGCACTAGCAATAATATATATTGCACTGACATGAAAATATAAATAACAGAAATTATATAAATAAGTAACAGAAATTGCCTCCGGTTTGCCCTATATGTCCGAAGCTACAGGCATTTTCGAATATAATA